>WUAM01001187.1:0-39846 GCA_024336885.1 Actenoides hombroni
TTTTTTACCGTTACAGCTATGCAATGGTGGTTGAAAGCGCAAAAATAGAAACCCAAAACGCCCTGCCCCGCAAGGGCCCCCAGCCGCCCCTAAAAAAAGGCTCCCTTCCCCCCCCCCCCCCCCCCGCGTTTATGGAGAAAGAATCAGAGCCACAGAGTGAGGGTAAATGCAGGGAGAGGACGGAACGTTTCTTGAGAAATCCTCCTCGAGAAACGGGAGACCCGGGGCCGCTAAAAAAGAAAAAGGGGGTGGGGAACCAGGGGACAAGAGGAAAGGCGGGAGAAGAAAGCAACACACCCGCAAGAGCGGGCTTCAGCCAGCCCCACCACGGCAGCCCCCTCCCGCCGCCCCCGGGCGAGGCCCGGCGCTGTGCTCGGCGCGGGGCGCGCCCGGCCATTAGTATTGATTAACGTGGGAGTTGTTATTATTTAGCGGGTCATTTATTAATTGGGGGGTTGTTATTAGGGGGTGGTTTATTAATTAGGGGTCATTTATTAATCGGAGGCCGTTATTAATTGGGGGATCACTTATTAATCAGGGGGTTGTTATTAGTCTTTTATTTATTAGGGGGTCGTTTATTAATTAGGGGTCATTTATTAATCGGAGGCCGTTATTAATTGGGGGATCATTTATTAATTAGGAGGTGGTTATTAGGGAGTCGTTTACTTATTAGGGGGTCATTTATTAATTGGGGTCATTTATTAATTGGGGGTCATTTATTAATCAGAGGCCGTTATTAATTGGGGGATCACTTATTAATTAGGGGGTTGTTATTAGTCTTTTATTTATTATGCCGGGAGCTGTCGTCCCGGGGCACGGGGCTTCTAGTGCAGTATGTTTGTACCCTCGGCATGCCGGGAGCTGTAGTCCAGGGGCACGGGGCTTCCTGTGCGCCATGTTGGTAGCCGTCGGCATGCCGGGAGCTGTAGTCCCGGGGCACGGGGCATTCTGGGCGTTATGTTGGTCATCGTTGGAATGCCGGTAGCTGTAGTCCTGGGGCACGGGGCATCGTGTGCGTCATGTTTGTGTCCCTCGGCATGCCGGGAGGTGTAGTTACGGGGCACGGGGCTTCCTGGACGCCATGTTGGTGCCCCTCGGCATGTTGGGAGCTGTAATCCCGGGGTACGGGGCATCCTGTGCACCATGTTTGTGCCCTCGGCATGCCGGGAGGGGTAGTCCCGCGGCAGCCAGAAAATCTTTGTGTAGCTAACAAGCTAGAATCAGCAAAGTATATTCAGGGTGAAGAGTTGCAGCTAAGAGACATATAACGGTAGAAATGGATGTTTCTGAGCTACCTACAAAACGTTCACAAGAGCCTGGAAATCTTAGTGTAGCGTACAAGCTAGAATCAGCAAAGTATATTCAGGGTGAAGAGTTGCAGCTAAGAGACTTCTAATTAACGAGAACTGGATGTTTCTCAGAAACTGAGAAAACGTTCACAGGAGCCAGAAAATCTTTGTGTAGCTAACAAGCTAGAGTCTGCAAAGCATATTCATTCTGAAGAGTTCCAGCTAAGAGACGTCTAAATAACCAGAATTGTATTTTCCTGAGCTACGGGAAAACGTTCAGAGGAGACTGAAGGGATCTATAGGGGTCTGTGGGGTTGGGGTTGGGGGGGGGGGGTTTGTCTACAGAGCCCGGGGCTCTATGGGGTCTATAGGTGGAGGAGACGTATGGGATCTATGGGTCTGGAGAAGTGTTTGGGGAGTGTTTGGGATGTATAGGGTTGGGGAGGCCTATAGGGTGCGGGGGTCTATAGGGGCCGGGGGCTGCGGGGCCTATAGGTGTCAGGGGCTACAGAGACCATATGGAAGTCTATAGGGGCCGGCGGGGTGTATAGGGCTACGTAGGGGTGTGTAGGAGCTGGGCATTATGGGGGCTATAGGGTCTATAGGACCCAGGGGGGGGTATAGAAGCCGGTGGGGACGTATAGAAGCCAGTGGGGAGGTATAGAAGCCGGGGGGGCTGTATAGAACCCAAAGCTCCCTGTCCCCAAAAGCTCCCCGTCCCCAAAAGCTCCCTGTACCCAAAGCTTCCTGTCCCCAAAAGCCCCCTGTCCCCAAATTCTCCCACCCCCAAAGCCCCTGTCCCCAACACCCCCCTGTCCCCAACGCCCCCATCGCTCACCGTGCCCTGGGGGCTCTGGCTGGGCACCACCATCCTCACCCCGGCGGGCAGCGACGTCACCGTCACCGGGGCCTTGCCGGGCTGCCCGGCCGAGCGCACGGTCACCAGGGGGGGTCCGGCTGCCGCGGGGGGCCCCGTCACCTTCAGCACCGCCGGGACGCCTGGGGACCGCCGGGGAGGGACCGGGGGGTCAGCGGGCGTCCCATCGATGTCCCCGTTCCCCCGGCACGTCCCCGAGCCCCTGCAAACGCTGCTGGGGATTTTGGGGGGGGGGGAGGCTAAAAATATTCCTTTAACTTTAATTGCAGGTGGAACCCCCCCCCCTACTCCCCTCAGCCAGGGCCACCACATCACATCGGGGCTGCTCCAGGAGCCTTGGGGCTGACGCTGTGCCTGGCCCCAAGGGAGATGCTCTGGGCCAGGGCGGGGGATGCCCCGGCCGGTCCTAAGGTGTCCCAGCCCCAGTGGGGATGCCCTGGCCCCGGGTGGCACCTGAAACCAGAGACAAAACTTCTAAGGGAGCGTTTTGGCCCATTTCTGCAGGCCTTGGCCCCCAAAAAAGCAAGCACAGGCTGGGACTGCTCGGAGGATGCAGACGACCACCCTGGCCCAAGGGTCCCACCCACTTTAGGGTGCCCGAGAGGGGAAAAAAGCGGAGTTTAGGTGGATTTAGGAGGAAGGAAATGGAGTTTTGGGGAAGTTGTGCGGAAAAGTGGAAATCTGGGGGGATTTCTGAGGGGAAAAAGCGGGAAGCGTGAAAAAAGAAGCAGGTTTGAGGAGGAAGAGCGGGAGTTGCCTCCGTTTGTGAGGGAAAAAGTGGGGATTTGGTGTGTTTATGAGGGAAAAATAAACGTGTGGAGAGGAAAAAGGGGTTTGTAAGGGGGGAAAAGTGGAGCTCTGAGGGGAGAAGTGAGTTTTGAGGTGGAAAAGTGGGAATTTGGTGCATTTGTGAGGGGAAAAGTGGGGTTTTGTGAGGGGAAAAGTGGAGTTCTGGTGGATTTCTGAGGGATAAAGTGGAGTTTTGGTGCATTTGGTCCTGCAGTTCACTTAGATGGGATAACACAGAAAGCTAGGACACTATGAGTGAAATATCTGCTACAGAAGGTCTTGGAAGAAGGTGAACAACAGGAATTCAGCTACACTGCAAATTTCCATGAAAGTAGAATAGAAAGTGCTGCTGAGTTCCACAGAGTATACTGACTATGGTAAAAAACTAGTTATCGTTGTGTCAAAAAAAGCCTCCTGAACTATGAAATTTGCTGAAAGTCTTTCACCTAGTGCCTTCCTTTTTTATGTGTTCGATACAACTGCAGATCCATCTGTCTTTATAGACAAATAATACTGTGGTGTCATTATGTTCGTATCTTTCCCTCATGCTTGTTTTTGCATGCACAGGAGACTAACACAGACATACCAGAAGATCTGGAAACTCCTTTACCCATAAAAATTTTCTAGCCTGTTAGCTAGAATTATGTGCCCTTTAGACATTTATGGTATGAAAATATTGTTCATTTGATGCTCAGATAAAACTGGTGACTTATTCAGTCTTAAAGGGCCACAGAGAACATTACTTCTTTTGAATGGGAAAGCATAATACACTGCCACATGCAAGTCTCATTACACTGACATGGTAAGAGGCCATCTGATCCTAAAGTTGTCACATACCTAGTAAAGATGCCCAACAAATTGTGTGAGAACTGATCTGTAATGATCTTCATGAAGATAGAAAAGCCTTGATAAACCTAAATGAAACATCTGTATCAACACTTTCTGAACTGTCCTGAAAGACTTTATTTCTGTTTCTTTGATTAATTAGTAAAGTCATGTTTTCAGAAATGGAGGGCTTTTCTAAATGTCCAACATTTCTGACCATGGGAAAAACAGTAGATTTCACTTTTAATAGCTCTCTCCTTTTTATAACCTATTCCTTCCTACACCAGAATGATGGAACGGCTCTTTTTAGAAGTACTCTCTAAGCATGTGGAGAAAGAGAAGGTTATGAGGAGTGGTCAACATGGATTCACCAAGGAGAAATCATGCTTGACCAATTCATTACTCTTCTTTGATGGTGTGAATGGCTGAGTAGATGAGGAGAGAGCACTGGATGTTGCCTACCTTGACTTACGTTGACATAACATCCTCAGGAAGTATGGGTTAGATGAGTGGACAGTGAGGTGGATTGAGAACTGACTGAATAGATCTCAGAGGGTTGTGATCAAGTGAAAGTAAAGCAGGACCCAACATTGTCAGCAAAGGGGAAAAAGTATAAGCAGGTTTTAAATTGTAAGTTTTAAAAAAGGAAAAAATATTGAAAAAAAAAGTTTAATTGCATAACTTTTCTAATTAACCATCAAGATTACCTACTGTATTTTCCTATTTATATTGCAATTCCTGGTATTTTCTTCCAAAGGATGAATCATCACCATCAGGTCTTTAATTTTCTTGTACCATAAGCACCCAATATGAAACATGTAGTTAAATTTTCAAGTAATGCAACTATGAAAATGCCCTATAGTGGGCACAACTGCCAAAACATGCTGTAAGAAAAAAATCAGATGCAGTGATTTTGCACTTGCAGCACGTCCAAAATTACTGGAATTGAAATCCTACTGTGTTGTTAAAAGACCCGAATTCATCCCTAAATTATACTGGTTCTAATTCCCTTACAAAGTATACTTAAAGATTATTCTTGTGGAGAATAAATTACAGAACAAGAAGGTGTATCAGAATTTTGAGGTTATAAATTGAGTTAGGGATCATATGAATTCATAAACTGAGGAAAAACCTATCACTTCAAGTAATTCAGAGCAATTCAAAAATTGCAGCCTTCTGAAAATCTAGTCCATTAACAGAACATAGGGAAAAGATGTCTTCTTGAGGAACTGTTGTGAGACCATGCAATGATATGCAATTATAAATAATTCACTAAATATTTGAGATGCCTATTTTGATTACAACAAGTTTTCATATTACCCTTTCATCACAGTATCCTTGCTGTAAAGATCCAAGAAGCAAAAGACTTGAAATAGTAATGTCTTGGCAATATATGCCAGCCTACCTGAATTTGAAGTCAATAAAAAGTAGATTAAAAAAGGTGCAAACAACAATATTTTGAATTGCTAAAGATACTGCTTTCTCCTTAGAATAACTATTTTATCATACACATTAAAATGTATGATTTGCTTCATTAATCACACTCATTTCCCTTCCAGAGGCACTGGTATGATCACAACTTATTTCACAGGACCAATATAAAAATGTTGAGCTTTTATTTTATTTCATTTGAGTATTGAGCTGATTGCTGTGAAAAACATTCTTCCCCCTGAAAAGTTTAAATGCTTTGTAACTGAATGTACAGGCTGCAGTAGCCAGCAGCACTTTTTGCCTACCTGTAATTTCAATTTACGGTGACGTTCCTCACTGTGCCTACAGTGATGCTCCTCACCATGTCTACGGTGACGCTCCTCACCGTGCCTACGGTGATGCTCCTCACCGTGCCTACGGTGACGCTCCTCACCGTGTCTATGGTGACGTTCCTCACCGTGTCTACGGTGACGTTCCTCACCGTGTCTACGGTGACCTTCCTCACCGTGTCTACGGTGACGTTCCTCACCGTGTCTACGGTGACGTTCCTCACCATGCCTACGGTGATGCTCCTCACCATGCCTACAGTGATGCTCCTCACCATGCCTACAGTGATGCTCCTCACCATGTCTACGGTGACGTTCCTCACCGTGCCTACAGTGATGCTCCTAACCGTGCCTACATGGATTCTCCTCACCATGCCTATTGGGATTGGGGGGGGGGGGGGGGGGGGGGGGGGGGGGGGGGGGAGGGAGTGTTTATGTCAACGTGGCTCAGGGATGGAATTATGCACCCCCAACGTGAGGTCAAAGCCGCGGGGCATGTGAAGTCACAGCTTCTGCAGGTGACAGGTGCTGCTCCAGCAGCTCAGATGGGGAAGGAGCCGGAGCGGCTCCCGCTCCCCTCCCGCCCTCGCCCAAGGCATCGCTAACCGGGCAGCGGGGGCTGCCCTTGCGAGCGCGGCTCTTGTGCTTTACACGCGAAAAGTAAAGCAGGGCTCGGGAAATATTCCCGATCCACCAGAATTATTTTTACCTTGGGGAACCTCCTTCCTCTTTTTTTTTTCCTTTTCTTTTCTTTTTTTTTTTTTTTTTTTTAAATTATTATTCCCATTTTTTGGCCATTTTGGGACATTTATCTCCAGTTTTGGGTCATTTTGGGGTACTTTTGGCCATTTCAGGGCCAGTTTCTGGCCGTTTTGGGGCATTTCCCTCCGGTTTTGGGTCATTTTGGGGTATTTTTGGCTGTTTCAGGGCAGGTTTTGGCTCTTTTGGGGCATTTCATGCTGGTTTTGGGGTATTTTTGGCTGTTTCAGCGCAGCCTTTGGTTATTTTGGGGCATTTCCCTCCAGTTTTGGGTCGTTTCGGGGTATTTTTGGCCATTTCAGGGCCATTTTTTGGCCATTTTGGGACATTTATCTCCAGTTTTGGGTAATTTTGGGGTAGTTTGGCTCTTTCAGGGCCAGTTTTTGGCCGTTTTGGGGCATTTCCCTCGTTTTTTGGTTTGACAACACGCCTGCTTGCCCAGCATCAGACGGTTGTTTGTGTGTTTTCCTGAGATGTTGGAAAGCTTCTCTTCAGTCCAAACCCAGCGGATGGCCCCGGTGTTACCAGGGTGGGGAAAACGTTTGCAGGGGTCGGGTTTGGTTTGGGGTTCCCCCCCCCCCCCTTGTTTTTTTGTTTCCCCTCCTTGTTTTGGTCTGGGGGGGGTGTGGGGGGGGGTGTGTGTCACCCTCCCCCTCCACTACAGGTGGATTCTGCTGAAGGACACGCACAGGGAGGGGACTTTTACAATTAAAGGAGGAAAAACAAAAAAAAAAAGAGTAAAAGCAACCAGTGGTTCCCACAGCCCCTGGGCCAGGTTCCCCCACCCCAACACCCCCTTCCCTCCTCCCAACCCGTTTGCTCCTGCTACTGCAAAGTTAGCTTCACATTTGTGTAACACATAGTCTAATCATAGCATAATTAAAGATATATATATTTTTAATTAGGAGAATGGTAATATAACTTTATAGTTTTCTTCTTATTCAGAAAACTCTATGAAACTTGTGTCTGTTGAGTTTAAATTGTTGTGTTCTTGAGACCATCATACAGAGTTAAGAAAAATAAAATACCCAACTGCACAGTTCTGAATGTTTCCTTGGGTTAAGCCAGAGAAGACTGAAAACTGAATGGAAGGAGGAAATAGAGAATTATATGAATGAAATGACATGGCCTGACCTAGTTTTCATAGACTGTACAGAATTGAATGACTGAAGTATCAGCACTAAAAAAAGATGTTAAAATGCATAGTGGCAACCCAGTAAAAAGGCAGAGATCTCTCTGATGAGCAAATATCAACTGAATATACAAAACGTGCCTCTTCTACTTGCAAAACCACTGCCTTACAGAGGCTTCCTCGATCTGATCAAAAGAGAACATCAAGCAGATTATTAGTCCCACATAAAAAGCCACAAGCTTTTTACTTTACAAGCCCAGTTTTAATAAATCACAAGGCACAGCTCTGCCATCTCTACCTTGTTATATTTCTAAAGGCAGCTTGAGAAAGGCCTGCCCTGGGAGATCTGCCCTTTGTAACTCACCAGTTCAATTTTAAGACATCTGGTAGTACAGGCTTCCAACCTCGTCTCTTTCCATATGGGCTGGGAGAAAGTTAGAGATGTTTTCATCTTTTCTTTGAAAGGACAATGTTCCACTAATTCCTTCCAGGTTTAGCTAATGCAGATGAGAGTATTCATATCTATGCGATATGTCATGTCAGAACATACTGTATTATGGATCATATGCCTTCTTCAGCAGAAGTAAGAGCTAAAATTGGAATAAGTGTTTGTGGATGTGTAAACAAAGAAAATAGGTGGCTGTATGATAGAAGCAAATCAAGAATTTCCAGTTATTTCACTTTTTTAATCTCTGATAATTTCTTTCAGAAATAAGAAATAATAGACTTGCCATTTCAAGTCTACTTTAGATATTTACTTTGCTCAACAATAAATAGGCATTTTCATGGCTTTAGAGGGTAATGGTTTTGGTTTTTCGTTTTTCATTAAAAGGCATATAAACCTAATCCCAGCTCTACGTTTCTCGGCCCCAACTCAGCCCCACAGACTCCCTCACCCCACCTGGACCCCGGCACAAGAGCGAAGCAGAGCAGCACAAGGAGGAGGAGGAGGAAGAGCTCAGCGCACAGGGAGCCGCCGGCCCCGGCAGGCTGCTGCCGAGCAGAGAGCGCTGGGAGGGAGGCCCCGGCCCGGCCCCTCCGGCTGCTGCGGCCACGTGTGACGGGGAGCGGAAGCAGCTCGCAGCCTGCAACGCAAGTCCCGCCCACGAGCGGGCGGCCGCAGCCAATCAGAAGCGCCCAGAGCACGGCAGCTCCTCCCCCTGGGCGCTGCCGAGGCACAGCGAGGAGCTGCCGCTGCCGGCCGCGGCCGCCATTGCTGCCCCCACGGCCGGGCAGCCGCAGCCAATCAGAGCCGCCGAAACTCCCTCCTCCCCCCCCCCCCCCCAACCCCCACCACCTTTTCCCATGGGCCGTCGACGAGCCGGAGACCCCCGCGGGCGGCCCAACCCCCAAGGGAAAGCAGGCTCCGGATCGGGCCCCGCGTACCAGCTCCGCTCCTCTCCCCGCCGGCTCTGTCACACTGTCCTACTTGCGGTGCTGGCGGCTGCCCCCGGGGAACCGGCGGCACCTGGCCTCCCGCGGCCGTCAGGACGCGAGCGGGACGGCTCTAGTTATCTCCTTCGGCGCGAATAACACCTCCTAAACGCCGTCCTCCCTTAAATCGGGCGGGTGTTTTTGTTCACCTGGGGTTTGGGGTATTTTGGGGTTTTTTGTTTGGTGGGGTTTTTTTTGGATGTTGTTGTTTGATTTTGGTTTTGGGCCTGGGGCCCCGGTGGGCTGGCCCCAGCCCCGGTGCTGCGTCGGCGTGGTCCCAGGGCCCCCCTGGCCTGGTCCCAGAGCCTCCCTGGCCTGGTCCTGGTCCCGGAGCCTCTTCAGCCTGGTCCCAGAACCCCCCTGGCCTGGTCCCAGAGCCCCCCCGGCCTGGCACCGGAGCCCCCCTCTCGGTTCCCCATGATGTCACACCCATCCCGTTGCCATGGCAACGGCCCCTCAGCGAACCCCAGCTTCTCATTGGCCGACGCGGCCGCCCACGTGACCCTCCCGGCGGGAAGGCCCCCCCCCTCGCCAATATCCCCGGTCCCCCGGTGGCCCCGCCCCTCCCGCCGCTAAAGCCCCGCCCACCCCGCGTCGCCCCGCCCCTCACCTTGACGCACTTGCTTCCAAGGCACAAGTAGAAATAATGACAAAGAGTTCGTCGGAGAAAAAAAAACTGGTGAAGGGCAAAACTTTCTGAAGCCCTAAATTATGGATACTTTGAACAGGTTTGATTTTACATTTATATTCTACAAATTTAACTCTTTTAGTCCTAGAGAAAAATGCAAGGTATTTGAACTAATAGTTCTGAGTTCACTCATTTTCTAGCATGACTGATATAATTGTATCTATTAAGTTTTTTATTTCATATTTTTGAAAATACTGTGATGAAAAATTTCCCTTTGGGCCCTGGCTGACAGGACAATTAATTCCACAGCCCTGCACACAAGTTTAGAAGGATGCCCAAAGCCATCAATGGAACTACTGCTCTTTCATTTATTTCTTCTTATTTCTCAGTTAACTCTGTTTCTAGAGCAGGGAAATCACACAAAGCAAAAATCCCACGTTTAAAAACACAGTGTTTACAGCATTATTCAGAACATGCTGACAGTGGCCCCTTTCCAAAACTGGAAGTCATAGCAATAGAGGGACTTGCTTCCAAGATGGTTGCTAATTACAATTAAGAATTAAAAACGTTAGGAGCAGGAAGAGAAGGAAAAGCTTTCTTCTCTTCAACTAGGTCATCCTTTATCTCATCTCCAGTTACCTGCTTTCTAATTTATACCTCTAGCAGTCAAAGCCGTTTGTTTCAATGACAATGGTATCAGGACTGATCTGTAACATCTTTAAAACTCATTTCTAGGCTTTTTTTTTTTCTCTCTCTCTTTCCCCCCTACCCTTTTCTTTCGGTTGTGGGGCGGTTTGTGTTGTTGCTGGGTGTTTGGTGGGTATGTTTGTGTGTCGGTGTGGGATGTATGCGGGTGTATATGTGATGTATGGGGTCTATATGGGATGTGTGGCAGTGTATATGGGATATATGGGAGGGTATATGGGATGTATGGAGGTGTGTATGGGATGTATGGGAGGTTATGTGGGATGTATGGGAGGGTATGTGGGATGTATGGGGGTGTATATGGGATATATGGGAAGGTATATGAGATGCATGGGGGTCTATATGGCATGTATGGGGTCTATAGGGGATATATGGGAGTCTATGGGATGTATGGGGGTGTATATGGGACGTGTGGAGGGGTATATCAGATGTGTGTAGGTGTATGGGGGTCCATATGGGATGTCTGGGGGGGATATGTGTAAATGCTGTACAGAAATACATCTGCATGTAACAATAAAAATTTCAAATGCAAACCAAGATGAACTATCCAGTCTGTTTTTAAACAAAACATACTTAGAGCCATTTTTTTTTCTTCCTTATCTGAAGAATACGGCAATATTACCTGTGGGCAACTAAAACAAGTTCTTATGGCTTTTATTTCCACTGCCAAACTGAAAATAAAATTTACAAAACTCTAGAATACTACCAGCTAGTAATACCAGCCAAGGACCTATATGTGTAAGTAAACCTATTTACAGGGGAAACTGAATGCTAGTTAAACAGAATTAGAATTAAACTGAACTCCGTTCAGGTTTTGTGCTAAAGAAACTGCTAAAGTCTGTTCATATGTGATTTAAAAACAACACACATAAAAAAAAAAAATCCTGCCTTTGAATTAAACTCATTCAAAATATTGTGAAACTACAGCAACAGTATTTTAGGATTAAGGCCCATTTTGGAAGACTAGATATTTTGCTTTTATAAAGCACCAGATTGCACCAATCTCAGGGATGTGAGGGCTTTCAGGAAGCTGAAACTTCCTGATGTAGACAGTAGGATTTGCACTCTTGCTTCCTTTTCAAATTGAGTAGGTTTACCATTTTGATGCATGTATTTAATGCATTTTTATATTACAAATGTAAGAAAATATCAGGACTAGAGGCCAACAGAATGTTTATAGTCCTAAATCCTTTGCCATTTTCCATGAGGATGTATTTTAGGGATTGAAATTCATGGTAGGAATGTTAAGAGTAAAATGCTTTTAGAGTGACTTTCTGGCATGTACCAATATGCTTTTGAAAATTGGCATCAAAGCTCAGGCCAGAGGTAGCCCAGGGTGCAAAACAGCAGCAAAGCCTTGGCAACATGAATAAATCCCTCTGTACCTCCTGGAATGTGCTGTGTGTTACCATGTACCTGTTGGGCCCAGCAACCGCTCTGTCCCAAATAGAAGAGAAGAAGCTTTTGGAGATGACTAAACCAACAAAACGTGTAATATTGTCTTAAAATAGGAGTCAGTGAGCATGAACTTCAGGTATCTTTGTGAGGAGCTGGACCTTCCTGCAAAGGTTTTCTGTCAGCAATTGAAAATTTGGCCCTAAAGTGGATGGTGTTGGAGCAAGTGTGGTCCGTGGCTGGAAGCATCAGTTCCCTGCTGCCTGGTCTCTCCATCTAGGAAGAAGCAAGGAGTGTGAAGAGCTGCTAAAAATCAGCAGAGGGAAAACACTCCCCCATAATTATTGCACAACTTGCCTTTGTTTTCCTCTCAGCTGCAAAGTACCTGCCAAAAAGCAGGTTTCAGGCACCGAGTTTCTGCACCCTGGTGTGACCCATCTCCTCTCCTCCCCAGGAATCAGAAGGCCAAGGCTGCCCCTTCTGTCGATGTGAAATCAAAGGCACCGAGCCCATCGTGGTGGATCCCTTTGACCCCAGGGGAGGGGGAGGGTTAGCCAGGGAAGGGGCAGAAGGAACTCCCTCTCCTAATGACGACGATGATGATGATGACAGAGCTGATGACTCCCTCTTCATGATGAAAGAACTGGCTGGTACCTTTACAGTTCAAACACATTTCAGCTTCAACCCATTAAAGTTAGCACAATAAAAATTCATCTGTAAGACAAATGTAAATCTAGTGCTTACTGACGGTTTTGAGTGTGTGCATATTTGTTATTGTTCCGCTGAAGAGTCTCTATAGATATATGGCAGTCACATATTGAATATTTTAGGGCGTGTCCTAGATGGTTGGAACTCCACCATGTACTTAAGTCATTTGTTTTTGTACCTTAGAAAACAAGCTGAATCCCAATGAGAGCTTTATGAGAAGTGCTCTTAAAGGAAAAAGAATTGCATTTTGAGTACTCATTAATTTACAGGAGATGAGTAAGAAAAATCTTATCTGATCTTATTTTGTATGTCTTTATCACAGATGTCTCTTTCAAGCTATGCAAACACTTCATTAGATTTTAACAAATAAATATACAGAATATTTTGTCTTCTTTAGCATATTGACTCCTGGATATAGTGATGGGTTTTCTGTAAGACTTCTGAATTCAAACTGGGTAAAAAAGTCCCCTGCTTCGTGAGATGGTCACATTAGTCACATCAAGAAGTATGCTGCAGTACAATTATATATGCAAGTGCCTAGTCTAACACCAGAGTTGTGGCTTTTTCACAAAGTGCTGCCAGGTCATGCAGACAAAGCTGATCATATTGTCTCCAGATGTATTACTCATCAGAAGGAACACTTCATCCATAAGAATGTTTTTGACCACCTGCAGCCTGCCGTGACAGTTGGTTCTTTTCCTTCTTTCATGAATGCATACAGGATTGAATTTAAATTACTTGAGAACTAAAAACAATTAACCCAAGATCTAGCAGACATTTGTTATGGAATGGAGAGATCTCTGGGATTTGATCATGCCTGGCATGGATTCAATTTCTTTAATTTTTCATTTTTTAATTTATAGAGCTTTTAACAACATTCTGTGTTTTTGAAGGTTGTGCCTGCAACACCACTTTACTGTTTACATTACCCAGATTGCTGTAAAGGTAGTTTTAATAGGTTTTTTTTTTTCATACATCAAGCACATCCATTCCTTCAGGATAGCAGTGCCTACATCTAAGAGAACAAATTCATTGCTCAATGCATACATGCAGCAATCTTGGGTTTTCAGAGCAGCAGATTTAACTTTTTAAAATGCAAAAGTGCCCACAGATGAGTTGCAAAAATGGCAAACTGGAAGGGGAGGAGGGATGGGGGTCCTGGGCACCCAACTCTCTATTCCTGGGGGTCCTGGGTACCCAAATCCTCAGCCCTGGGGGTCCTGGGCACCCAAATCCCCACCCCTGGGGCTCCCGAGCACCTAACTCCCCACCCCTGGTGGTCCTGGGGCACCCAGCTTCTCCCCCCTACAGCTCCTGGGGGTCCCAGGCACCCAACTCCCCCCCCCCCGAGGGTCCTGGGCACCCAAATCCCCTTCCCTGGGGGTCCTGGGCACCCAAATCATCCCCTTACAGCTCCTGGGGTCCTGGGCACCCCAAATCCCCCACCCTGGGCATCCTGGGCACCCAGCTTTTCTCCCCTACAACTCCTGGGGGTCCTGGGCACCCAACTCTCCACTCCTGGGGTTCACTGTTGTGGCGAGAGGGGAAAGCTGCCGTTTGCTGATGTTTTTGTGAGTTATGGCCACATTATCGTGGTTCATGTGCTGCTCCTGCGGCTGCTGCTGGGCATGGCGAGTACAGCTGTGGGTGTGCAGCTTCTTTGGCAGCTCTGCTTTCCTGTAGTGATCTACTGGGAATCTTCCCATTTGTTTTTCTGGTTGCTTACAGTTTTCACTGTTTTCCCTCTCTGTTTTAGGCTCTTTGTTTTGGAAACTGTTACAAGGTATTTTCAGGTTAATCTTTCCCTCTGCACCCTCCCTGTCTCCATCACAAAGTGGTTTCTGGGTCTTTTAATAGCTCTTTTGTTTCCTATCTTACTGAGACAAAAGAAAACCCACCTTCTGTAGGGCTGGTTTCAGGCCAAAGCTGGAAACCTGCATTAGAAACATACTGCTTAAAAGAGAAGGACCTTTCTGTCACTGACCCAGGCAGCGTTGGGAGGACACTCCTGAGCTTGATGTCAGCTCCAGTTTGAAGAAGTGCGGTTCCTTTGGCTTCAGCAGAGCGCTGATGCAAATCCAAACCGCGGGGGCTTGTGCATGCAGCTCCTCAGGACTGCAGTGGAGCTTGTGCTTATTGCCTAGGTGGAAATGTAGCCCCACGATGATCTAATCCCACCCGTTGACTCAGTGCAGAGGAGGAGGTCTGTTAGGCATCTGATTTATTTAGTGCGTTTATATTTACGAGACAGCAACCACCGCGGCCTACACTTGCTTGAGCCAGACTTACTCCAGTGAGAAGATGCACTGAACTCAGTTAGAAAGCAGCTTTGCTTTGAGTGATATATTGAGAAACATTAATATCTAACTCAGTAAAATTTCTTGCAGATAAATATTTGAAGCATGCTAAAACCAGGGAATTATAAAAGTGTAACAAAATCAAGCAGTATTCTCAAATTGTTAATTTTCATGGATTATGACATCTTTTTTTTCTCTGTAGCTGATTTTGAGGTGTTGTTTTTTTCTTATTACTCACTCAGGACAGAAAACTAACTGTTCTAATAATTCTTGTGGTTGCTTCACAGGTACTCACCAAGGTGAAACCCATACCTTACATACATAAATCCCTGGGTTAAATCCCCACTGCCAAATGAATAGACATAGATGATTAGGGGAACGGAGCATTCCCTTATGAGGAGAGGCTGAGAGAGCTCAAATTTCCATGGAAGCTGAGAAGCTTACATTATTTTGCCAGGTAAGCTAAGCAGTAGCTACATGCTTTCTGGGTAAGACATAACTTTAGAAATGGCCTTAATTTTTTTTAGATGTTAAAGGTTTCTTTTCGTTTCAGTGATAGTTAAACTCATCAGTATAGCCTGCATGGGATCCAAGTCTTCAGGTCAATTAATGATGTATTCAACATAACCAAATATGTACACATTACTACCTGTCTAGAACTTTAGAAGATGGTTAAATTTTTAATTTGTTCTCAGTGTGGCACATTTGGTTTATTTTGCTAAGATCATGTTGAAATTCTTTCCTGTGTCAGATGTCATACTTCTTATGACTTCAGAGTACATAGGTATCACAATAGTAAACAACACCAATTAAAACCACTGGGAACACAGCAAGAGCAAATCTCCCTCATCCTCAGCTCTGCTTTGCTCTGTTCCCTAAGAACTGGCTCATGTTTCTCTGTTGGTGGGGAGGACTGTGGTGTTTGGGATGAGCAGGGTGTACAGCAAAGCCCACCAGCAGACCTCGGTCTAAGAGAGCAGAGTTGAACAACCTCTCCCTGCATCAGTCTGTGCTAGAGCTGTCTGTGAAGGTCATCCCCCTCTCCTCAGTGTTCATTGTGTTTACAAACTCAGGAGTGTAGTGAAGGGTGTAGCTGCTGGTGGTCTTTTCAGTGCTGTGCCCATTAGTTTGGTTGCTAAGAGCTGAGCTGCATCACTTCTGTGTTTTGTCCCAGTGGCAGATGAAGGGAGGGGGAGGCCTCTGAGACATTACTGGCTTACATGTACCTAGCTCCTCATCAAGATACATACATTTCAGTTATAGACACCTTCCAGCTTCAGACTCACCTTCAGCTATATCAGGGCTTCAATGTTATCACAGATACCTAAATGCTAGTGGTAACACTGGAGCTCGGTGCTGTCCTGCTCTGGTTTTTGTATTATTTAATGTTAAGTGTTAATATAACTATCATTTAAGCCAGGTGTTTATTGCTTTTTCTTCTTCAGCACTGACACATTTCTGAAGGTGATGTGGTAGAGAACTATAGTCTGTATTTTCCATTGTAGACTTCAAGGTCTGTTTGCCAAAGATCAAGAGGTAATTTTTTTGAGTCATAATTGGGGAGGTCTTGAATTTTGGGTCTTTAGGAGAAGTTAGAAAATAAAAGGCCTATTTTCCCTACAAAACTTATTTCACCTGCTCCTTACATCTTTTAGAACTTGATTTTCCTTCTGTCAGTCACTGTTCCACAATTTTAGTGCAAAAGAATTTCAAATTCTGGTATGAACTGAAGTAGTTTTCTCAGCTTTGGAGGAAAAACTGGACAGGAAATAATAGACAAATCTGTTTATTAACACAATAAATCTATTAACAGAAAGTCAGTTCTGCAGCACATGCTGACAGAATAGGAATCAATCTTATTTGGATCTCATGCTCTTTAAACAGATGCATTTGAGCAGAGAACGCCCAATATATTGGAATAATGAGTGAAAATTAATATAATAGAATTAAACCCACATACTAGTGATACATAAATACAATGCACATTGCAGCTAGGATTGCTTTAAATCACTCAGCTTTAAACAAGCTCGTCTTATTTACTTTACAGGTTGCAGGATGACCAGTGAAATATATTACATCAAAAAACAATTTTGCTAATGGATTTTTAAATCAGCAATGAACATAACCTGGTTTGCTCCCAATCTCTCCTTTTTGATATTCACCAGAAAGGGACTATAAGGAAGAAAGTTTGAATGCTTATGGTGTCCTCTCTATCCCTTCCTTTCTGTTATAAACTCTTCCAGAACTTCTTCACTCACGACTCTGTCATCATAATCTACAATAAAAGTTAGTTCTGGAGATCTCATAGCTAGACAGTGACTGTGCTCTACTAGTGTTACTACTATTGCATTTCCCAGACTACCTGCATCTTACACCCTTCTGTAGGTCTTATTTTTAGTCATAGTAATTTTTTACCCTCATAAAATTTAATGTAGAAATTCCCAAGAATGTAGTTTTTTACTTTATTCAAAAGACTGCTTTTCTCCTTAAAATACTTTGTCTCTTTCCTCAACAGACAGGATATGGGATAAAAGGGCCTTGACATAATACAAAGTAAAAACCCATCTGGTTACCTCCAAGATGAGCTTTCTCACTTTCATAGTTAGGTCCATCCCACATTAATTTTTTGTACCTCTTTTAGGGGTAGGACTGTAAAAAAAGCAAAGGTAAATTTATGGTCCAGAAGAGGCTGCTAGGCAAAATTCAGAGCTAACCTGACATAGGCTGTCTAATCTAGTGTAGATGTGGGTCCCTAAGGCATTTTTGATAAGGTTAAGGATACTGTTTACAAGCAATCTAAATGGGCTGTTTAGAAGAGATAGGTCTTGCTTTTGCACTCCTGATGCTCCCTAGATGTGATACTGGGTGTCTGGTTCAAAAGTAGTGCAGCTGCGGCTATGGAAGAAATACCTGGGATAGTCAGAAATGCTGCTATTCAAAGGGTGAGAGGTGTCTGCTCTACTCTGGGTGGGTTATCAAAGTGTTTGTTTTCTCTAAAGAGGAATTACTGTCCCTAGAGGTGTCACCTAGAGGTGACTTAACCATCCAGCTCCCACCGAATTTAGTAGGTTTCATCTGGCTGATGTTCCCCTGATTTCATTCAAGAAGCTGAAGCATTATCACAGCCTCCTACAGGAAACACTTCAATCAGCACAGAAGATGGACACAGTATTTTCTATTGTAACCGCTAATGATGATGGAATTCAGCCTTTAGATCTTTTCATGGATCTCTTGGTCACTTATGGATAGGTAGAATTCGACCCAACATGCTTTTCTCAAAGCCCAAAATACCACAATAAAAGACCAAGGTGCATTTAATCTGAGATGATTAAGTCAGAAGGTGGCTACATCTTGGAAAGGCAATGTATTTACTGATGTTTTGCATGCATGTAGCAGCAATCCATAGTGTGCATTAATGTTCTTTTCCCTTGGCATTTTAACTGGTAAGTTATTTTCTGCCGTGCACACCATTGCAAGAGGTACACTGAAAAGTATCTACAATCTATAAGTAGCTCTTGTTGCTCCATTTAAACAGCACAGCTATGAGAGGAATTCCAGTGCAGACACCTCTTGTTGAGCAGTATTATAACCAAGGAACCAAGGGAAAAGTCTGAGACCTCAAAGCAGAATCTGTGAGTTTCCCATGACAATCCCACATTTATTTATATTAAGTGTTTGAAATGCACAACAAATATGAGAGGCAGTCATTACCCTACCCAGATGGAATACATTAATTTTTCATACCTTTGATCAAGCAATTAAAATGAATAAGTAAAACTGACCTGTCTAATGGACATGGCTTCACTATGAAACAGTATACATTCAGACTGTATTAGCTACAGTATTTCTGAATGCTATATCAAACAGTCCAGTATAGGCCAGTTAATCCTTACAACTTTTTTCACTTTAATGTGCAGTCCATTAAAAGTTTTTGGAAGTTAATTTGCATATCAATGTGAAAATACTGTAGGGGATGGGACATTGAACACCTTTCTGGGTAACCTGGGCTTATCTTATCACTGTCTGCATAAAAAATTTCTTCCTCTTCTCTAAATCTCCTTTCTTTTACTTCACCTTCAGTGGTTTCCCTTGTCACTTGCAAGCTGGAAATGAAGCCGCCAGTTGAAGTAAATTGTCAACTCCTACAGTAGAGCCACTGGCCATCATCCAGCCAGGGATCCACAAGAGAAGCACCAAAGATCAATGGGCTTTGATGACTAAGTCGCGGGTCCGAGAGAGGTCTCAAGGGCAGAGACAAAGGCTGCGGGGGGACCACGCGCTGGGAGAGGTGATGATTAGGACCTTAGTCTTGGGTATTGACACTGTCTAGGAAGAGAGAGAATTAGTGCGATGCTATCATCTCAGGACTGTACATAAGTGTGCTTTTAAATCAGGTCTAGTATCAGTTCCTGTGTTTTGACGAGGTGATACAGAATAATTTGTTTTTATTGGAGAAAAATCTTACTGTATTTGTAAATAGACTATGAAAGTATCTGTGAGTACTTAGTATACTTTTAATTAAAGATATCTGTTTGATGACCCTTACCATAGTTCAGTTAACTTTTTGCAGGTCTACAGCTTTGTATTAAAATATAGAATAAGTGATGGAAAAATAAATTCAAACATAAAAGGTTGAATACATGATACAAAAATCAGTTCTCACTTTTTATGGAAAAGAATCTATTAAGATATGTAAATATAGCAATAAAAGAAAATACATAAAAAGCTGATTTTCAAATTGAGATGGGGAGAGGGAAGGTAAAAAATCCCTTCCAGGAATCAATACTTTACAAATTTTAATCCATTTCCCATGTGAAATGCAGACTGTTAGGCTGTCTGAGATAATTTCAACATACACCTTTCAGGGGAAGAGTAACATAAAGTACATTGAATAACTCTATAACTTCAGTGTGTCAAATGTGCTCACTGCAGAACCACAGCTACTGTCTGTTCTTAAAACAGAAAGCTCAAATCAATAATTTGTCATTGTCATGTAAAATTGCAATAAAGGTAACAAATATATTCTGTAGTACTGTGGGATTCACCTAAGGTATTGTGGATCAATTTTTAAAAATTAAAAGTACACCAGAATTTAAAAAAATTAAATAAATTAGGGAACATCAAAGAGTACTGTACAATTATAACACTATGTAACGAGCATGGCAGCAGGCATGCAGGTGGGGAGGTGGCTCTTCCTTTTCAGATCCCTGGGAAAAGCTGCCTCAGTCAAATAAATGATTTCATTGGAAAGATTTATTCAGCTCTATCTCCCGTCTACCGGCACCTTCATTTGCTCTCAGCACAGGCATCAGCCTTTGCTCTGCCAAGTGTTAGCTCTGGGCAAATATCCCCTGTCGTGATGTCTGGGGCTGGGCAAAATGTGCTGCTGGGCTGAGAGAGATTTGTTTTCAAGGGTATTTCTCTCTGCTGCCTACTCTTGTGTTTGCTGATGGGGCAGAGTGCAGGTGATGGGTTATTTTCCCACTTAGCTCATCTCTTTTCTTTTTGGAGCCACTTTGCTGAGTCCTGAGGTTGGTATGAGGGAAAAGGAACGGGTGAATGCCAACCTTACTAAGACTCTTAACCAACATATATACCTTTAACAAACATACATGTAACAATCAGCAATTTCTGATTGGTCCAGCTAAACTGCTCATGCGGCAGAGCAAAGTTCTGATTGGTTACCACACGGTGCTCTTGCAACAGTTTCATTCTGCAGATGTTGTTTACCTTAGCTGCAGTCCCTGGTTCCTTATGTCAAGGTGACCTTGAGGCCTGATGCCCTGCTAGTCAAGGCTCTCAAAGGCAGGGTTGCTCACATTATGGGCCAGAAAATCCTCCACTGCTTCAAGAAAAATCAGGGTTGGGTTACATTTACAGCAAGTCATCTGCACCCTGAGGTCTTCACTGGGACCAATACAATGGTTATAGTGGCGATTTCTTACCCAACCAGACAAAAAAAAAATCCCCCCACTTACTTCAAACACTGACGCTGCTTGCTGGTAGAGCTGAACAGCCTTCTCTGGGCTCACATTTTCTGTTAACCTGTAACAAACCTGTCATCAGTTCTCTTCAGATGAAATGAAAATATCTTTTTACCTAAAAGCACCAAAAAGAGAACAAAGAAGACCAAAGATGTACCCACACCCTGCACACGTTCTAGCCACCGGTACCACAGACTTACTTTCCAGCCCGTTCCAGTGCAGCAGCTGCTGTGTCTGGTGTCCCATTCTCCAGGTACATCATCCTGGCTTTCTCAATCAGCTGACCTGCTTCAGGGAGTCTCTGCATCTCCTGCAAAGCAACAGGCAGAGGGATGCTGCTGTCAGGAACTGCGCTGTGAGATGGATTGGGAACTGGGTGAAGGAAGGAGCTCAGAGGGTTGTGGTCAATGGGGCAGAGTCTAGTTGGAGGCCTGTGGCTAGCAGCTTCCCCCAGGGGTCAGTACCGGGTCCAGCCCTATTCAATATATTCATCAGTGACGTGGACGAAGGGCTGGAATGTGCTCACAGCAAGTTTGCTGATGATACAAAGCTGGGAGGAGTGGCTGACGTGCCAGAAGGCTGTGCTGCCCTCCAGCGTGACCTACACAGGCTGGAGAGCTGGGTGGGGAGAGATCTAATGAAATTCAGGAAGGACAAGCGTAAAGTGCTCTGTCTGGGGAGGAACAACCCCATGTATCAGTTCAGGTTGGGGGCTGATCTGTTGGAGGGCAGCTCTGGGAAAAGGACCCAGAACATCAGAAGCTCTCTACTTTTTTTAGAGCAAGGCTAGCTGGGTGGAGAGACATCTGCACCCACAAATATCCATCATTATTCCCCTCATTCCACCTAGGAACAGGTATTTAAGAAGGTACTTGGATAGTAGCTCCCCAGGAGCCTAGAGGAAGATTTTTCTACAACACTCTCTGAAGTCTGGAAAAATTTGTACGTTGGGCTTTTACTCCATGTGTTACTAACATCATAAAAGATTAGCTCAATACATGGATTTCTGAAGCATGGGAACCATCAATAAAACCTAGCTTCTGAATTTAATATAAAATTCACATTTTTTTTCAAACGAAGGACCTCTGATAAGATTAGGCAGTGTCTGCCATGCTACAAGATTCTAAGCTAGCAACAGAGATGCACACAGGAACAGATCCAGGTGGTTTTGGAAAGTCTCTAGAGAAGGAGACTCCACAACCTCCCTGGGCAGCCTGTTCCAGGCTCTGTCACCCTCACAGTGAAGAAGTTTTTCCTCATGTTGAGGTGGAACTTCCGGTGTTTCACCATCCTACCATTACCTCTCGTCCTATTACAGGGCACCACTGAAAAGAGACTGGCCCTTTCTACTTGACACCCTCCCTTGAGATATTTGTAAACATTAATAAGATCCCCTCTCAGTCTTCTCTTCTCCAGGCTAAACAGCCCCAAGGCTCTCAGCCTTTCCTCATAAGAGTGATGTTCCAGTCCCTTAATTGTCTTCATAGGTGTCCATTGGACTCTCCATAGTATTTCCCTGTCCCTCTTGTACTGGGGATGATGACACCAAGCTGTGTGGTGTGGTTGACATGCCTGAGGGAGGAGATGACATCCAGAGGGACCTGGAACACCTCTCCTGCGAAGGAAGGCTGGGAGAGTTGGGGTTCAGGATGGAGAAGGCTCCAGGGAGACCTCATTAAGTCCTATCACTATAGAAAGGAAGCTTATTAGAAAGACAGATAGTTTTTACCAAGGCCTGCAGTGACAGGACAAGGGGCAACAGCTTTAAAGAGAAAGGGAATAGATTTAGATACAAGGATATAAGGATTTATTTTTATTTACTGTGAAGGTGGTAAGACACTGGAACAGGTTGCCCAGAGACGCTGTGGATGCCCTGTCGCTCAAGTCTTCAAAGTCAGGTTGGACAGGGCGTTGAGCAACCTCATCTAATGGTCTCTGGTGTTTTGAAATTTTTTTCTCCACCTTCTGAAGTAGTGGTGGTATGGGTCAGTGCTGGGGTGAGTGGCTTCCTTACATCAGGGCCTTTGGAGTCCTGAGGAAAACAAAGCAAAACAAACTTCATTAGGTGGTTGGAGGCACAGGTACTAGGTGAGATTACAGTCACTTTCTTTCTTCATTACCCTTAAAGAACAGTAAGCAGGCTTCCTCTGCTTTCGAGAAAGAGATTTTTTTACTGGAGATCTCCAGGCCAGGAACTCTGAAGCCAAACAAATTTTATTCTATTTTTATTAAGTATTTTTTCTTGCTTAACAGGTAATTAAGAAAAAAAAAATCAGTAGTTTGTTTCAGTAAGTTTTACTTATGATTTCAATATTAACTCTGAAACATTATGCTTTAAATTCTTCTACAAGATAGTTCATGATCCGTCAGCATGGCATGCAGGGAGAGAATAAGATGCAAAGAGCCGTGGGTTATGATAGACAAAGATGTTATTCTCTACTTCCCATCCACAGGCGATGTCGGGCTGAGTCCAGGAAGCAGGGCTCCAGAACACATATCAGTTGCTCGTAGGACAAGCAAAATGCCCCACCATCCTCCTCCTGCCTTCTCCTTTTATAGTTGAGCTGACGTCATATGGTATGGAATATGCCACTGGTCAGCTCAGGTTGGCTGTATCCCCTCCCCCATCTTGCCCCCCCCAACCTCTGGTGCCCTGTGAGCACTGACAGTCATAACACGGGTGTGTTATCAACACCCTCCAGCTCCCCGTGCTGCAGCACCCTAGGGTTCAGTACTGGGCCCAGTTCTATTCAATGTTTTTATTGATGACCTGGATGAGGCGATTGAGTCTACCCTCAGTAAATTTGCAGACAACGCTAAGTTGGGGGAGAGTGTTGATCTCCTGGAGGGCAGGGAGATGCTGCAGAGGGACCTGGACAGGCTGTGTCAATGGGCTGAGACCAAGGGGGTGAAGTGTGACACAGCCAAGTGCAAGGTCCTACACTTTGGCCACAATAACCCCATGCAGCGCTGCAGACTGGGGGAGGAGTGGCTGGAGAGTGGCCCGACTGAGAGGGACTCGGGAGAACTGGTTGACAACCAGCTGAACATAAGTCACTAGTGTGCCCAGGTGGCACGGGAGGCCAATGGCATCCTGGCTTGTATCAGGAATATTAGTTTAGGGTCACCTGTCCTGTCTGCTCCTCCCCACAGGTGCAGCCTTTTACTTTCTGCACCCCGAATGTGGTACACTAGATCTATCAGTGGCCTTGGTCTGCATACCACTCCTTGATACTGACTCTAAACATCAGGTGTTATCACTGCTAGAAGCAGACCCTGCCTGCAAAATCACGCTGCTAATTGCAGAATGTGAAGTTAGTTAGAAGAGCTTAGCTGAAAAGTAAAATCATTGAATGGAATTAGTTCTGTTCTCACTCAAACCAGGACAGGGAAGCACATGGGCAGATGAGCTGAAGCAGTGACAGGTTCTAGGTGGTGAGTAGTAGCATCGTACATCACTTGTTTTATATATTTCCTTAGTGTTATTGTTATTGTTATTACTGTTCTGCGCAGCGGCGATGGCGCCGCAACCGGAGCCGCCGCAGCGTCCGGCCCCCGCGAGCTGCTCGCTCGCTCGGCACCGGGCAGAGAGGCAGCGGCACAGGCGGCAGCGGAGAGAGGAGGCACGGAACGGGCAGCAGAGGCGTCCGGGCCGGCGCTGAGATCGCTGCCCCCGGCGCCCCTGCGCTGGTGGCGGAGAGCAGCTGGAACGGCGAGAGAAAAGCGGCAGAAGGGAGGAGCGCGGCGAGAAGAGCCCAGAATGGCGGAAAGGCAGCGACAGAACCAGAATGCGGGCCGGCGTCCGGCAGCCAGGCGAGTGCTGGTGTCCGTTTTGTTGCTGGGCTTTTGCTGCCGGGCGGCGCCGGAGCGGACCCGCTCCAGCACCGCCGCGGAGCTGGGCACCCTGCTCTAGTGGGAGGTGTCCCTGCCCCGCTCCCGCTCTGGGCCGCCAGGGGACAGCAGAGACTGGGGGGGGGGGGGTCCCCCATGGCGCGCGCGCCACCGGAAGTGCCGCCGCTCTCGGTGGTTCCCTGCTGCCCGGCTCGGCCCCGCCCCGGGCCCGCCTGGTTTCTTCTATGGTCCTCAGTCCGCCGGCAAGATGGCGGCCGAGCGCCATAGCCCGCCTGGCCGAGCCCAGTTCCCCGCGGGGCCTGTGCGGGGGTTGCTGGGTGGGGGTCGTGCCCCTCCGCTGCTGTGGGATCGGAGGGGTTTTCGTCTTTTTCTGTGGCTTCCTCCTCACCCCCCAGCCCCCTCCCCAAGCTCCAGCATCCCCAGGACCGGAGCGTGTGCCCAGTCCCCCCCTGCAGATCGACACGCCCACCCAATTTGGTGTTTTTTCCAAACTTGCCGAGGAAGCACTCAGTCTCCCCATCTAGATCGTTGATAAAGATATTGAACAAGATCGGACCCAAAACTGAGCCCTGGGTGACACCACTGGTGACTAGCCACCAACTGGATTTAACTCCATTTACTACAACTCTTTGGGCCCGGCTGGCCAGCCAGTTTTTAACCCAGCAAAGAGTACACCTGTCTATGCCATGAGCCGCAGGCTTCTCTAGGAGAATGCTGCGGGAGACGGTGTCAAAGGCTTTACTAAAGTCCAGACAACATCCACAGCCTTTCCCTCATCCACGAGGAGGGTCACCTGGTCATAGAACGAGATCAGGTTGGTCAAGCAGGACCTGCCTTAACAGGCGTTGGGGGTGGAAAACACCCATCTGGGGTTACAAAAAGGGGGTTGGGGTTGGAAAACAGCCGTCTGGGGGCAGAAAAGAGGCGTTGGGGGTGGAAAACACCCATCTGGGGGCAGAAAACGGGCGTTGGAGGTGGAAAACACCCGTCTGGGGGCAGAAAAGAGGCGTTGGGGGTGGAAAACACCCGTGTGGGGGCAGAAAACAGCCGTTGGGGGTGGAAAACACCCGTCTGGGGGCAGAAAACGTCCATTGGGGATGGAAAACACCCGCCTGGGGGCAGAAAACAGGCGTTGGGGGTGGAAAACACCCGTCTGGGGGCAGAAAACGTCCATTGGGGATGGAAAACACCCGCCTGTGGGCAGAAAACAGGCATTGGGGGTGGAAAACACGGGCAGTCACATTTGGTGGCACGTGTTCGACACGGTTACAGACCCCGCCGTGCCTGCGGCGCGGCACTGGCAGCCCGGGGCGCTCCCTGGCTCGGCGCCGCCGTGACGCAGCTCTGGGCCCCCGGTGATATCGCCCGGGCGCCGCCGATCCCGGCGGCTCTCCAGACCCGACCTTTGGACGAGAGCCGGATCTGCCTGCAACGTCACACCGCCGCAAAATCCTTTCTTATATACATACATATATATCTATCTATCTATTAAAATATGTATAGATGTCATATAAACATACCTGCATTTTGACCTTGCCCTCCTGCGCAGCGCAGGGGGTGACATTGGATTTCCACCGCTGCAGCTCTGACCGGCGGCGGCAGCCCCGGGACGGGGCGGGGCGGGGGGTGACCTGCCTAGTGGATGAGAGAAAGGCTGTGGATGTTTACCTGGATTTCAGTAAGGCCTTTGACACCATCTCCCATAGCATTCTGCTGGAGTATTTGGCAGCCCATGGCTTGGACGGGTGTACTCTTTGCTGGGTTAAAAACTGGGTGGATGGCCGAGCCCAGAAAGTTGTGGTGAACGAAGCTAAATCCAGTTGACAATTGGTCACTAGTGGTGTTCCCCAGGGCTTAGTTTTGGGGCCAGTCTTGTTTAATATCTTTATTAATGATCTGGACCAGGGGATCGAGTGTACCCTCAGCAAGTTTGCAGACGACACCAACTTAAGTGGGGGTGTCAATCTGCTCCAGGGTTAGAAGGCTCTGCAGAGTGATTGGGGCCGGTTGCATCGAGGGTGGGGATTGAGAGCACCCTCAGTAAGTTTGCAGATGACACCAAATTGTGTGGGAGTGTTGATCTGCTTGAGGGTAAGAAGGCTCTTCAGAGGGACTTGGACAGGTTGGATCGATGGGTCAAGGCCAATTGTGTGAGGTACTACAAGGCCAAGTGCCAGGTCCTGCATTTCAGTCACAACAGCCCCCAGCAGCGCTACAGGCTTGGGGATGAGTGACTGGAAAACTGCCCAGCAGAAAAGGATCTGGGGTTGCTGGTGGACAGCCGGCTGAACATGAGCCAGCAGTGTGCCCAGGTGGCCAAGAAGGACAACAGGATCCTGGGTTGTATAAGCAATAGCGTGGTCAGCAGGAGAAAAGAAGTTATCGTGCCCTTGTACTCGTCCCTTGTGAGGCCCAGCTCTGCCACCACCCCCCCCAGCCCGGGCACACATTTTCCACTGCTCCCCCAACCGGGTCACTACTGCGCATGCTCGGGAAATCCAGACGCCATTTTATGCAAGTGCGACGCCAGGGGGCAGGGCCACGTTCCCGCCCAAAAAGGAGGTGCTACTGCGCATGCGCAAAAAAAAAGTACATCACACGGCGACGTCGCTGCACACTGTGCTTGTGCCATTACCTGGGCAATGTCCTCTGTGGTTTACGCCTCTCCAGAGCAGCCCCACGTCAGCCTGCTCTGGTTCTTCTTCTATGGTCGCCGGTCCTCCACCGCTCTCTGTGGTTCCCCAGTACCAGACAAGCCCTCCACACAGAGGCCAGCCTGGAGTTTTCTATGGTGCCTCTGGTCCTCCGGCTGCACCTGCAGGGAGGAGCAGACAGGACATGTGACCCTAAACTGACCAACGAGGGATTCCATCCCATATATGTCATACTCAGCATAGAGAGGGAGCTGAAGGGTCTTTGGGCTCCTCTCCCCTCTTGGACTGCTTTGCCAGCTTTGCTTGGCTTGGCTCAGGTCCTCTTTCAGTTCCTTCCTCGGAGCATCCAAGGAGAACTCTGTCCGTTCTGCCTTCGATCACGGCCTGTGTGTTCCTGAATCCAGCATCATAATCCAGCTCCTGAACACAGCTCCTGTCTGATGCGGGGCCCAGTCTGGGACTCCCCTGGTGCCTGCCTCACAGCATCAGTGGTGATGGTGATGTAATTGCCACCAGGGGGGCTGGGTTCGATACTGGTTTTGTATATATCGTGCTATAAATAATTCACCCTTCTGCTGCCGATCCAGATCCACCTGAGCCACTGCCACCTCTGATCCAGATCCACCTGTGCCCCCCCAGCCTCTGGTGCTGTATGAGCACTGGCAGACATGATACGGGTGTGTTATCAACTCCCTCTAGCTCCCAGTAGTGCAGCATGAGGGCTGTATGGGGAAAATCAGCTCAGCCAGACCCACTACAATGTCTTAACTCATTTATATATAATTTATATAGTAACCACCTTTGACTGAAATATTTGATGAAGTTTTTCTTGTTCATAGTTCCTCCTGTTCCCCTCACAATGTCTTTCCAGTGAGATAAGATGCATCCCAACGGGGTTCGCTGGGGAACCTCCCTTCCCAGGGAACCTCCCATTGTCAATGCAAGGGTTGTTCATGGCCGAGCCGGCGGCATCTGCGCAGAGACGGAGCGATGGAGCCGGCGAGGAGGGCGCGGGGCCGGGGTGGTCTGAGCCCGGCACCCCCCGCGGGGATCAGCACCCAGCTTAGCCCCCCTACCCACGGCCATATCCCCACCACCCACCGCTCTGCACCGAGAACACATCCCCGCGCCCAGCACCCGTCGCTCTGCGCCCAGCTCTGCACCCAGCACCTATTCCTACGCCCAGCACCGCACCCAGCACCCATCGCTCTGCACCCATCCTCGCACTCAGCACTCCGCACCCAAACCCGCAGTCCCGTCCGTTCCGTCCCGTTCCCACCCCCCCCCAGCCCTGCCCGGCTCACAGCCCGGCCTTGGGCCCGCCCTTCCCCCCCGCTCCTCCCCCAACACCCCCTTCCCAGTCTGGGTGCTCATTATGGTATCTGGGTTCCTCCACCCACCCAACCATGATGGTTCCCATCACCCTGATGTTGGGTCTCCTCCACCACCCCATGCTCCCCACGAAGTTGCCCATCACCCCAACCTCAGATCTCCTCCCCAACACCCTTTTCCCCATCTGGGTGCTCACTGTGGTGCCCAGGTTCCTCCACCAACCCCCTCGCGATGGTGCCCATCACGCCGACGTTGCTTCTCCTCCCCGACCCCGCGCTCCCCGCGACGTTGCCCATCGCCCCGACCTCGGCTCCCCTCCCCCAGCACCCCTCTCCAGGGAGGGGTCGTCCCCTGGTGGGTCGGTCACCTCGGTGAAGTGGGCGTCTTGGGTGGCGGCGGGTGTTTTTTGGGTTTTGGTTTCTTTTTTTGTTTTTGTTTTTTCCCCCTTGAAAGATTTAAAAAAAAAAAACAAACCAGGGGGGGGGAGGAAAAAAAAAAAGTCTCTTTGTACTGCTTTTTTTTTTTTTTTTTATTTTAAATCACTAATAAACATTGTTCTTCTGATGTGACTCTGAATTTCTTTGTCCTCGCATCCTGTCAACTCCTTTCCGGCCTTGCTCCATCATGGGTCAAAGCTGGGAAGGCCTCAGGGAGAAGGTATCTCCTTGTCAGGGGAGTGTAAATGGTAAATCAGACTAGGTGGGGGGGGGGTTTCCAAGGTTGTATAAGTTTCACAAGGTCGAGGGTTAGGTTGGCCGTGGAGGGTTAGGTTGGACATTAGAAAGATATATTGCCGGTCCGAGGGGAAAGGCCCCGTCTACAGGAGGTGACAACCTTCCTAGGAACCTGCCCAAATCCTGCCAGACTCCTTGCCACCCAGGGACAGCCTGTCTCAGGGCACATTTCGGTGTCACCCCACCCAAAACTTGTCTCCTCTCAGGCCAAACTGGGATCAGACTACACACAACCCAGATCAGGCCAACAATATTGATTAGTAATATTAAGAAGCTCACGTAAGGGTGGATGAGGACCTCGGGAGCATGCACAATAAAATCATCTACATCAATTTCCAGTAGAAAGAGAGAGAGATATTCAATCATTTTCTCCCCAGGGTAGCCCCCCCAACACAGCAAAGCCACCGTTGCCAGCATGAAACACATCATTACTCTCTGTGCCAGGGTGCTCTCCTTCTGTCCCTGTGTCCCTGTGTCCCTGTCCCTGTCCCCCTGTGTCCCTGTCCTTGTGTCCTTCTGTCCTTGTGTGCTTCTGTCCCTGTCCCTCTGTCCCTGTCCCTCTGTCCCTCTGTCCCTTTGTCCTTCTGTCCCTGTCCCTGTCCTTGTGCCTGTGTCCCTCTGTCCCTCTGTCCTTCTGTCCCTCTGTCCCTTTGTCCTTCTGTCCCTGTCCCTGTCCCTCTGTCCCTTTGTTCTTCTGTCCCTCTGTCCCTGTCCCTCTGTCCCTGTGTCCCTGTCCCTCTGTCCCTTTGTCTTTCTGTCCCTGTCCCTGTGCCTGTGTCCTTCTGTCCCCCTGTCCCTGTTCCTCTGTCCCTGTCTGTGCCCCTGTGTCCCTGTCCCTGGGCCCCCCCCCCCCCCCCCCCCCGGCGGGGGGGGGCCCCCCCCCCCCCCCCCCCCCCCCCCCAATTTCCCCCCCTACCCATCTCAGATCCTGGCGGCCGACGACAAGGAGCTGAACCGTTGGTGCTCCCTGCGCAAGACCTGCATGTACCGGTGAGGGGGGGGGGGGATAAAACTGGGGAGGGGTCCCCTGTGTGTGTTTTCTCTTTGAGGAGGGGGGGGGTTTACCCACCCACCACCACCCCCCCCCCCATTGCTTTGGGTGCAGGTCGGAGCAGGAGGAGCGGCAGGATCAGGCCAACTACAGCCGGCGGGCACAGAACCCCTGGAAGAAACAGCAGATCTTCAAATCCCTCCTGGCTGAGTATGTGGGGAGGGGGCTGCTGGGGTGGGGTGGGGGACAGACGGTACATGTATTATTAGCCTTCTGGAAAAGTCTGGGAGCCATAGGCAGTGCCAAAATGTATGTGTTTTAAAAAAGGAGGTGGAGGGAGCCTTGTATAGACAAATAAGCAATAGGAAAATAGTCTGCACAGCAGAAAGTCTTAGAACAAAAGCTATCAGGGTTAAAAACATCAAATGTAACAGTGTCACCTTAGAAATGATGCTATGTTTCTCAAAGGTGTTTTGCCTCTTCTTGCTACTAAATTCCCCCAAATATTCTTTATATTACCTCAGTTTATTTTTGTCAGGCTGACTTGTTTTCCTTGCTTGTAAAGCACTTTTTTTTCCAAACACATCAGAGACTAATTTTAACTCTTTTTTTTTTTTTTTTAACTCTCCTTAGAATTAAAAGATCTCTTGTGCAGGCCACGGAGTTTGCTTGTGCAACTTATCTGGTGTTTTGTTAACATCTTTACCGAGACACTCTCTATTTGCTTTGCTTTTGCACTTATAGCTTCTATGTACTGGGGAAGCTTCTGTCTCGGGAGGATGAAGGGACTCGGGAACACCACGGCACAAATAGTGATGGATGTGTTCCATGCTGGCATCGGCGGTTTTTCTGTGTTTTGGGGGCCACCTTGGGGAGAAAATGATTGAACACATCTCTCTCTTTCTAGCGGAAATTGATGTAGATGTTTTTGTTGTGCATGCTGCCGAGGTCCTCGTCCACCCTTATGTGAGCTTCTTGGTACTACTAATCAATATCGTTGGCCTAATCTGGGTTGTGTGTAGTCTGATCCTGGTTTTGTTGGGTGTTTTTTCGTCCCCCTCCCCCCGCGGAGCTCCTCCCGTGCTTGCACACCCTAGCTCTTCTCTGCGCTGTTCCTCTCATACCCCTTCTCTGGGGGGTTCTTCTCGGACCCTTTCTCCGGGGGGTTCTCCTCCTTCAACCCCATCTCTAGGGGGTTCTCCTTCGACCCCTTCTTTGGGGGGCTTCTTCTCGGACCCCTTCTCCAGGGGATTCTCTGAGCTCTTCTCCGGGGGGTTCTCCGACCCCTTCTCCAGGGGGGTCTTCTCTGAGCTCTTCTCCAGGGGGTTCTTCTCCTCCGACCCCTTCTCTGGGGGGTTCTTCTCAGACCCTTTCTCCGGGGGGTTCTTCTTCAACCCCTTCTCCCGGGGGTTCTTCTCCCCCGCCCCCTTTCCACTTTAACCTCTGCCATTTGTACGTCTCACACACTGAAATAAATCACAATTCTGCTTAATTATAGGTTCTAAATTCCTTACCTACCACGGTGACAATATGAATGGCACGAAGCCTGAAATGGAAATGATCAACAAGCCAAAATATGCAGGAAAAGGACAAATGAAATATGAATGCAGAGGACAGTCCAGGTTTAGAGCTTAGAGCAGATGCAAACTGGAGTTACCTTGAAGCCTGGAAAGTGCTGTAACCTGTATTCCCTGCTCAACCAAAACTCTGCTTGAATGTGACCTCATGGCTCACAAAAGATTTTGGTCGATTGATTCTGGGCTCACCTTCTAATTGTCCGTGGAAACTATTCATATTTAACCATTAACACACCTGGAGCTCAGTCAGCCTATTTATACTCTGGTTCTGATGAGGTAAGGCAAATATTTTCTCCTCCCCATCCAGCTTACACGTACACACCCCCGATGGGAAGTTTCACTCAAGCTTCTCAAGAGTTTCACCTTCTTCCTCTTACCTCTGAGAGGACTGATTAGAATAAAGGGGTGGCCAGCTGAGAGGGAATAAAATGGACAGTGTACATGTCACCGAGGAACCCATGGGCTGGAAATCAGGTGTCCAAATGCCTGTATGCCTTGAGCAGCCTTTGCGTGGTGAACACTGTGTTGAGTGCTGGCATGCTCGTAGTGCCAGCAAGCTGTTGCAGAAACCCACGTTCTGGAAATGTGGATGAGCACCTGCAATCCTGTTTCTGGCCTTGGTCCAGGTTTTTCTTAAAGGCTCCTGCTGCCACCCCCCAGCTTCTGCTGCCACCCCCTGGGTGACCCCCAGCCCCTTGCTGCCACCCCCAGCCCAACCCCCCCAGCCCTCACCCTCTGCCCCCCGTCCCCAGGCGGGTGCCCTTGCGCCTCTGCAGCCAGGCCCGGAGCGGGGTGCCCGGGGGGCACCATGGGGTCCCTGTTCCGCAGCGAGGAGGTTTGTCTGGCCCAGCTCTTCCTCCAGTCCGCCTCAGCCTACAGCTGCGTCAGCGAACTGGGCGAGCGGGGGCTGCTGGAGTTCAGGGATGTACGTAGGGGACGGGGGGAGGCGGGGGGAGCTTGGGGTGCCCTGGGCGCAGGGCGGGGGGTCTGGGGGGGTTTGGGGGCGGGGGGGGGGGGGTGGGTGGTTGGGGGGACATGGTGGCCCCTGGTGGCTCCTGGTGGCCCATGGTGGCCACTGGTGGCTCCTGGTGGCCACTGGTGGCCCGTGGTGGCTCCTGGTGGCCACCACCCCAGTCAGTGGCCTCCCCACGGCCCCTTGCTGGGGGGTGGTGACAATAAAGGGTCTGAAGGGTGACCACGGGGTGGGGTGTTACTGGGAGACACTGGGGTGGACTGGGAAGGACTGGAGGGCACTGGGGGGGACACTGGGAGTGGTCCTTGGGGAGGTTGGGAGGACACTGGACAGACTGGGAGGGACTGGGGGGGGGAACTGGGAGGGAGCAGGGAGGACAGGGGGGACGGGGAGGAGAGTGCGAGGGAGTGGAGGTGCCGGGGGGGGGCGTCTGGAGGAGCGAGCGAGCCGGGACGGCAACTTCAGAGGTTTTTTGAAAGATAATTATTTTCAGATGTCAAAAAGTTAAAACATAAGAGTTCATTTTAAAAACTCCAAGTACATCAAGATTTTTTACTGGTGTTCTTAAAAAGGACATCACTTTCTATTGAGAAAAGATACACTTCTCTTTGTGCCCACATGAGCTGATTTTAGAACTCTTGCCTCCAAAATACAATTTTTTGCCACACCAAACAGGATGTCAGGGGCTGGTTCCAAATGGTAACCTCGTGGAAAAGCCTCCTTGGGATTAATTGACAATTCATATGAGAGAGGGTAATTACAGTAGCTTTACATAGATCAAATATACTGCCTCACTGTCTCCTATACTAGTCTCTTTTAGATTCCTGGGATCTCAACCCTCAGAAAGTATACACTCTGAAGTTCTCAAAACACTCCCAGTTACAAGTGTATGTTGCAGCGGAGGAAAAGAGGTGGTTCTAATGAACATTCTGTCTTTGTTTACTTATGTATGAAACTTGATGTAAATTTGAAGTGGAAGCTTCATACAACAAACCATGGGTTTTAGGCATGAGTATGTGAAAATGACAACTCCGTAACCCACTGCAAAGGCAGATACATAGTTAATGTTAACCTATGTATAAGGGGTGAATGAATTTGTATGTAATTGTAGTTTCATTAAATTCTAGCTCATTGTGTTTTCTCATGACCGCTCTCGAATAAGTCAGTGTTTCTACAGTCCTGTCTCTTCTCAGTCTTTTCTGGCTTGCATACCCCTTCTTTACACTTCTATTGAGACATCAGTAAGTTTAGTAAGGTAAGAGCTGAGCCTGACAGCTGAAATCAATGAAAATCAGAGGCAAACCATGCACTGAAACAGGTTTTTACAAGCATTTCATGTCCCTTTATGTACTATAATCACCCTCACACATATGTGTCTGCAAATTGCATGATTCATATTTCTGGGATCATTGTAGGGAAATGGGGAATGAGAGACAGGGAAGAGAGTGAGAAAATTTTCGTCTTTATTTCATGATATGGAGAGTTCCCTGCAAGAGGGTGTGTGAAGGGTTCTTCATGCCCTTCTGCTTTCTCTCTGGCAAGGCCCTGGAGACAAAGACTGCCAGAAACTTATTCTTACCACACAAGTATTTATGGAAAATACTTTTTCAGCATTCTCTCAGAAGGGTTCTCATCAAAGAGCTATATACAACTAAATAAGAAAACCCTCTGAAATCAAGATTTATAACCCAAGCCACTCAGAGACTCAGACTTCAGCAGCCCCACTGGCTATCAGTTATAAATTAATTAGGGCTAGCAAGGCAGTTCAGTGCCGATGCACAGCCTGGCCTTAGAGAAAACTCACCAGAAATAAAATGTACCAGGCTGTTGGGTAAACGGCAGCAGGAATGGTGCCCTGCGGGCTCTTTCTGCTGGAAACAGGACTGCAGATGTGGAAATGATGGCCAGGGATGGGAGGTCTGGAAATCAGCAGAACGGTGCCAAGGCTGCACGTAGAGCTGTCGCTGGAGACTGACACGTAGCCGCTGAGCGTTACCATTTGCTACGCTATTAATTTCTGTTAAATTCCAGTATGACTGGTTAGTTCCTTTAGGTTACACAACTTTCTCCAAAATGGAACCACATTTTAACTCTTCTCTTTTGTATCTGTTCCCTAGTACCATACAGTCCTGGTGCAGATCAGGTTCTTGATCTGTGATGTACAAATTCAAACTACTGAGTAGTTTAAATCTTTAAAGGTCTTTAACTGTAAGAAAGGATTGCCATCTCTTATGTATTTTAAGTGTTCCAATAAATTATAATCATTCTACTTTACACAGCTCCACAGTGCAATCCTTTCTGCATCAAGGGAAGATGTAGAGTTTTAAATACTTTCAGTAGTTTTACATTGCTCAGAGTAGTCTGCAAAATAGCATGCTGCTCTTGATCACTTGCCAAAAAGTGTTTCTGTTTCTTTTTCCCTTCTTGTCCCGTGGGGGGGGCTGGGTCGAAGGGGGGGGTGCCGGGGGGGGCGTGGGATGGGCTGGAGCGCGCTGGGACAGAGTGGGGAACTACTGGAGATGCTGGGGGAGAAACTGGGATGTGCTGGGGGAACACTGGGAGATACTGGAGTGACACTGGGGCACACTGGGAGGTACTGGGGACACACTGAGATACTGGGGGGACACTGGGATGCACTGGAGTGCACTGGGAGATACTGGGCGGACACTGGGTTGTCCTGGAGGGCACTGGGCTATACTGGGGAGACACTGGGAGATGCTGAAGCTCACTGGGAGATATTGGGGGACACTGGAAGATACTGGGGGGAGACACTGGAATGCACTGGAGTGCACTGGGAGATAGTGGGGGGACACTGGGAGACTTAAACCATCAAGAACATGATAAAAAGCATGATTAAAAGCTGAGAAACATAACCAGAAGCTATCCTTCTAGCAATCTGAAAGGCATTAACATAGATTTCAGAATTAGTTCTGAAAATGACACATTTTAAGGGGACTGTAAAATGTTAGAAGAGTAGAACTGTGAATCAGCTACATATGGTGATGGAAGTTGAATAGATGGACCTTCTAAAATGAACTGCAGAATGAGATTCCTTATCTTTTTGCCAACAAACATGTAGATACGGCCAAAACAAGATGTAATTGCTGTTTTTCCTGGTTTTATTGCATAATTTAAGATCCACAATATCTTGTATGTTAACAACTCAGATACAAAATACTTGAAGTGTTGCTATCAATTAAACCCACCGATTTCTCATGTTGTAGCTGATTTGTAGTCACTCGTGAGGATGCTGCTACTGGGAGCACTGGTTTTGCTCACTGTGAATGATGAGTTGGGGAATGTGACCCTTCTGGTGTCTCTGTGTAGCACTTAAGGAACAGTGTGGCTCTAGTAAAGAGTGTTGTTAAAAACTGCAAATGGCCATCTTAGCCTCACGTGTTCCTTTCAGCACCATCTTGAGATGTGTCTAAAATCATTCTCTTGAAAATTCAGTGTTTGTCATGTTCCTTCCCCTAAGTGCAGAACTGTCAAACTGCCAGTTACTACAATGCTGCATGGAAACCTTTTTTTTTTTTTAAGAAATAAACTCCTACTAATCAGGCAAAATTAATGAATTGTTAATGATTCCGTGTTTATTGATGAGTTATGTTAAATTTAATCAAGATACAGTGTACCAAGCAAACCCTGGCCAAAGATTACGCACAGCTAAATTTGCCAAATTACCTGGTACAAACTGTGAACAAATAAATGAAGAAAACTTGAATTTACTTTGATACCAATCAGTAGCAAGTGTTCCCTGTACAAGGTACAAAAGTTGAAATTGCCCCAGATTTCATGTATTTTGTTTCCATAGAGACTCTTCATAATTCTTCACAAACCAGAATGCTACTTCCTCAGCACAGCCCAAGAAGCAAACTGTTGATCAAGACAAAGGAAGAGAGGGCTGCGTTTAATTAGTGTAAGTCAGGAGAGCTCCTGCTGATAAATGGCCTCTATGGTCCCCTGGTCTGAATTTTGTATCTGGTGCTAACTACACACGCTCCCAGCCTGCCCCGCAGCCGGGCCCGCAGCCCCTTGGCCACCACTTGCCCGGTCTCCTCCACGGCGCCGGCGGCCGTCAGCTTCAGGGCGTCCTGCTCCCCGAGGTGGGGCCCGTACTCGGCGTAGGGAACCGTCATGGCCACCGTCTCCTCTGCGGGGGGGGGGGGTCGCCACGGGGGTCAACGAGGGGTCGACAACGGGGGGTCAACGAGGGGTCGCGCGCAGGGCGGGGCGGGGGGCGGACACACACACACACACACACCCCCCCCCGACATGGAGGCCGCCCCCCTACCGCCACCACCGCGCCCGGAAGGGGCGTGGCTTCCAGAAGGGGGCGTGGCTCGGAATGGGTGTGGCCCTGGAAGGGGGCGTGACCCGGAAGGGGGCGTGGCTCGGCTAAAAAGCAGTTTCAATATCTGCAGACATAATGAGCTTAGCAGACTGAAATCATATTTTTTGTTTATGTTTTTTTCATATGTCAAAACAATTAATAAAGGTTTGCAAAGCCTTTTTTGGCATATTGTTACAGAAGGCAAGATCTGCTGCTGCTGCTGCAGCTGGGCAACCTGTGGGAAGAGAGTTCTGTAATGATGTGTCCTAGGTGGTGGGGAATATTACCATAGGATAGTCAAAACTGTGTGTGAAGTACCAAATGATACTGAAATGCTATTACTATTGCAGCATGTCAGTACTAATAGGAGCAGCTTTATGAATTGTTCTGCACTGCTTTTTATGATTTGGAGATCCCTCTGTTCTGAAGTAAAGCAGTGGTAACCACAGAACCTCTCAGCTTGTACGCTACAGAGAGAGTTACCGGCTTCTCTGAATGGTTTCTCAGTGACTGAGAAACATCCCGATCTCCCGAGGTAGAAGTCAAATATCTATAACTCTTCACGCTGAATATGCTTTGCAGCCTCCAGCTTGTTGAATACAGTAAGCATTACCATCTCCGGTGAACGTTTTCTCGTCGCTCAGAAACATCCAGTTCTCAGTTAGAAATCTCTTAGCTGCAACTCTTCATCCTGAATATGCTTTGCTGCCTCAAGCTTATACGCTACAGAGAGATTTACCGGCTTCTCTGAACGTTTACTCGTTGGCTTAAAAACATCCATTTCTCAGTTAGAAATCTCTTAGCTGCAGCTCTTCACCCTGAATATGCTTTGCTGCCTCTAGCTTGTACGCCTGACCCCATGTTTCCAATCCATCGCTTGTAAGGCGTCCTTAGGTATGGAGAATTTCATCCTGTATGAGGAGATAGGAAGAGGGAGTAAAACAGTTGTTTATAAAGGAAGAAGAAAAGGGACAATTAATTTCGTTGCCATTCTTTGTGCTGATAAGTGCAAAAGAGGTGAAATATCAAACTGGGTAAGTAATGTTTTTTTCCTGCTAAATCAGGAAATAGAAAAGAAAAATAAATGTATGCTTCCTTACATGGAGCTTGTCACCTTTTGAATCAGGTTAAGATTTTAAATTCTTAGATGTCAACTAGAGTCTTATTTCAGTTTTTTATTTATTTCTTTATCTGATTTTATTGTTGTTTAAATCACATCCATAACCCCAAGCTTACTGTACAGGGGTGGGATGAGACAACCCCAAAGGCAAATATATTCACATATATAAAAAATACATTTATATATTAATGTAACAATTAGAATATGTTATAATTAGCAATATATATAGTATATTTTAAAAAATCATTAAGATCATGTTCAATCAACACAATTGTAAGTTTGGACTAATTAACATGTACAGTATTGGACATTTCGTTCCTTCACACACAGACACAATCTATTTTTTAGAATTTATCAATCACATAGTTAACACCCTTTCCAAAAAGAAATGTTTCTAAGACAACCATTGTAAAAAATGACAGTGCTTAATATTAGAATTCCAGATTTCATTGACTTTACCTTGTTTACCTTTACTTGCATAAGGGTATAAAACCAGCATTGAGTTTCTAGCTGCATTACTTTATCTGTCTTTTAACAAATAAAGTAATTCAGAATGACAATAAGTTTAAAAACCATGGTATCTGTATGTAAACATATTGTTTCCCAATACTTCATAAAAACCTCCTCTAAACAGTGTTTTTGCAAACATTTTGATTGATCCAACCACTGCACAGAAGAGTCCTGTAACTGGCTAAAAATGCCATTATGTCATATTTTCATAATCGAGTCTTCAAACATCCTACTTCAAAATTTCCTACATTCATCCACATGTTTCCTAAAAGTACCTGACTAATGACATACTTAACATAAAGACTAAGTAAGATAAAAGTAGAAGAACTAATTTCTCAGAGCTGCTGAAACTCTGGAATCATGTATTTCTTAACCAATGTCTCTTACACTGCACTGTGAAATATTTTTCCCCACCAGTCAGTTAAATTTCTGAATTGAATTGATTTAAGTTTGGAAATTGATTTATTCCAGTAAAATAATGTTATTGGTCTTAGCATGCTTTGTGATTATCACTGGATCTGTAGTAACTATTGCCCTTGTACCTTTTCAGCTATTGAGCATCTAAAGAATGTACTGAGGCATATGACAGTGCTCTGAGAATTGAAAGCTAATGCAGCCTTGTTGCATAGTGCCCAGAAATAATGAAGAACAGATAATGTTATCTACAAAAATATCACTTGCTAGCTATGTGCTGTGAGCAACTTCTAAATCTTGTGTAGTGCTAGCACCTCATCCAGTGCAAGGGTGCTTACCTTCACAAGACTGAGATACGTGAATGCATTATTTTGTTTGTACAGTGAAGTACTGAGGATAAAATAAGGGATATAAAAAACAGAAACAACCTTACTCGAATGGCAGAGATTATTTAATATTTAATATTTTAGCTTAAATGCTGATGTGTTTAAATAGAATAATAGTCATTGTTACTAATGAAAACATTTGGTATTTTGCCTGTTGTACTATTACGTGCATTTCAACAGGACCACTGCAGCAGGAATTGCTTGTAAATTCACAAAGGTTTACCTCTGGAGATATAAAAAAACCCTATCAAGCTCAGATGCAGTGCTCAGGTGTGTATAACTGTACTCTGTGGAATATAGAAGTTGTGAAACAGAATTATTGTGAGTACAGTAAAATAATGAATATAAAAGAGGGTACCTTTTTCTTGGCCATGCTTTAGAACCAGAATTT
>WUAM01001223.1:0-39570 GCA_024336885.1 Actenoides hombroni
TGTCTCCTTTTTGGACATAAAACTCTGGTGTTTGTGGATTGATTTTCCTGACAAAACAATCAACAAACAGTACGGATAAAGGTGGTTTTTTTGTAGGCGATTGTTTTACAGCATGACTGAATTTCAAGGAAAAGGAAGAAAGAGTTATTAGAAAAGAGGAAAAGAGAGGGTGAGTGAGAGAGCGAGTAAGAGAGTAAGATGAAGAGAAAAGGTTCTCAGCATCCGTAGATCCAGTGACGTCTCACTGGATAAGTCCAAGTCTTTGGTTCTTTGGTTGTGGGTGCACACCAATCAATATTTTTCTGTCCCTTTATACTGATGCAGTGAAAAACTCAACAACCGAAGTTATTAAGCAGGCATTCTTTATTTTGCGGCGCCGGACGCACAGGGGATAAATGAGTAATAAATTTTTGGAGATGACTTGCTGTAGACTACAAAAAAAAAATAATCACAAAAACTATCACAATGAAGAAGGGATATTACATATTTAGCATGTGTTTAATCTGCAGCCATTTTAGCTGTGTGCAAATGTTTCTTGCAGTGTTGGCAAAGATTATTTTCTGGGTGTGTTTAGGGGAGAAAAAGCAATTTATATTTTTGGGAGGATGAAAAAATTGCATAAGGAAAAGACTAGAGGAATGTTTTTAGCAAGAGGCTAGTGTCAACAGTGCCAGTGTCTGAGAGGATGATTCTTTAAGAACAAAGGTCAAAACTATCAATTTGATGGGAAAAGTTATGGGTGATGAATTGAAATGGGATTTGCTGGTCAAAAATAAGCTGCAACGGCACACAGGAAGGCCCGTACTCCAGGACTACAGCTCCCGGCATGCCGAGGGCGACCAACATGGCACACAGGAAGCCCCGTGCCCCGGGACTACAGCTCCCGGCATGCCGAGGGACACCAACATGGCGCCTAGGAAGCCCCGTGCCCCAGGACTACACCTCCCGGCATGCCGTGGGCACAAACATGGCTCACAGAAAGCCCCGTGCCCCGCAACTACACCTCCCGGAATGCCGAGGGCACAAACATGGTGCACGGGAAGCCCAGTGCCCTGCGAGTACAGGTCTAGACATGCCGAGGGACACCAACATGGCTCCCAGGAAGCCCCGTGCCCCGGGACTACAGCTCCCGGCATGCCGAGGGGCACCACCATGGCTCCCAGGAAGCCCCGTGCCCAAACAGCCTCTGCTGTAGGTCCGTTTGCATTAAGCAGTTGGATGCACAAATAAACATGATTTTGCTGTGACTATAGGTCCAACATCAGATACACTAACAGCCTGTCTGCTGTAGGCCCAGTTGCATTCACAAGATGCAGTCGTATGCACAAATAGTACGGTTTATTTACACTTGCAACATATACAGATTCTTTAATATTGATGGTGATAAATACACTAAGCTGCAGAAATTGCTATATATTTTAACAGTACAGTTTAACAATACATTTTAACAACACACCTTAACAATACAATTGTAATTACAAACATAATCTCCCAGGGGAATAACAAACAAACATACAGTCAGTATAGCCAAGCCACAAGTTTTACCAAAAGGCATCCCTTCTGGGATGGAGTCCCTCAAGGATCAGTACTGGGACCAGTCTTGTTTAACATCTTTGTCAGCGACATGGACAGTGGCATTGAATCACAGATGCACAAAATCATTTAGGTTGGAAAAGACCCTTGGGATCATCGTGTCCAACCATTAACCCTGCTCTACAAAGTTCACCCCTAAACCATATCCCCCAACACCACATAAAAGCGATGCTAAATTGAGTACACCCTCAGCAAGTTTGCTGACAACACCAAGCTGTGTGGGGTGGCTGACATGCTGGAGGGAAGGGATGCCATCCAGAGGGACCTCGACAGGCTGGAGAGGTGGGCCCATGCCAACCTCATGAAGTTTAACAAGGCCAAATGCAAGGTCCTCCATCTGGGTCAGGGCAATCCCAAGCCCCAATATAAAAGTGGAGTTCCCTGGGGTTCAGTATTGGGGCCAAACTTGTTTAATGTCTTTATCGATGATCTGGACGAGGGGATCTAGTGCCCCCTCAGTAAGTTTGTAGACGACATCAAGTTGTATGGGTGTGTTGATCTATTTGAAGGTAGGAAGGTTCTACAGAGGGATCTGACAGCCTGGATGGATGGGCTGAGGCCAATGGGATGATGTTCAACATGACCAGGTGCCGGGTCCTGCACTTGGGTCACAACAACCCCTGTCAACACTACAGGCTTGGGGAAGAGTGTCTGGAAAGCTTCCTGACAGAAAAGGACCTGGGGGTGCTGGTGGACACACAGCTGAATATGAGCCAGCAGTGTGCCCAGGTGGCCAAGAAGGCCAATGGCATGCTGGCTGGCGGCCGGCTTTTCCCGCCGCCCCCCCCACCCGCGCGGCTTGTCCATCCCCGGCAGAGCCGAGAGAACCTCCATACCAGCTTCCGGGGAGCTCCTGCGCATGCTCCGAGAATCTGGACGCCACTACGCATGTGCGACGATAGGGGGTGGGGCCACGGTACCTTCAGACCAGGAGGTGCTACTGCGCAAAAAAAAAAAACAACCCGGCCGCCTGCAGTACCGCACTTTGGCCACCAAGCGGCACTAGAGCGCGCGATGCCGCGGCGGCACTGCGCATGCGCGAGGGAGAGGGGCGGCGCCCTTACTTGCCCAGCTTTGGGGAAGCTACTGCGCATGCGCAAACCCCCCCACACCCCCGCCCCCCCAAAAAAGCCCAAATACAATACCATGGTGCTCATCCATCCCGTGCCCGTTGCTGCCCCCACCCCCAGAACTGCATATTTTAGGTTAATAGGTGACTTTACGCCTTCTAGATGCATTTTTTGGCCCAAATCACATGGTTTTGCCAAAAAAACCCAAGTGATTTCAGATTAATACATGGCTTTACTCCTTCTAGGGTCTTTTTGGCCTCAAATCACATGGTTTTGCCAAAAAAACCCTCAGTGATTTCAGATTAATGAATGGCTTTACCCCTTCAAGGCACTTTTTTGGCCCAAAATCACATGGTTTTGCCAAAAAAACCTGAGATATTTGAGATTAATGAATGGCTTTACTCCTTCGAGGAGCTTTTTTGGCCCCAAATCACATGGTTTTGCCAAAAAACCCGAGTGATTTCAGATTAATGAAGCCAGAACCAGGAGAGAGAGGACCACCAAGGCCAGGCTGACGGACACGCCCAGCCCTGGGAACAAGAAAGCGGGTGGTGATGAGTCTTCCAGCCCCTTCCCCATGTTCTCCAGCCCCTTCCCCACATTCTCCAGACCCTTCTTGTTCTTTAGACCCTCCTCACAAGTTCTTCAGACCCTTCTCCTTGTTCTTCAGCCCCTTCTCCACGTTCTCCAGCCCCTTCCCCATGTTCTCCAGACCCTTCTTGTTCTTTAGACCCTCCTCACAAGTTCTCCAGCCCCTTCTCCTTCTTCTCCAGTTGTGGGCAGCCGGAAGGTCTCCCCTGAGCCTCCTTCTCTCCGGGCTCAACAAGCCCAGGTCCCTCACCACGCTTGTGCTCCAGCCCCTTCCTCCACAGGAGCTGCATCCAGGTAGGAGCCCTTCCCTCACCCCACCCTGGGGCACAGCCGGTGCTCAGCAGCACCAGGGCCTCCCTCATGCTCCTGCCTTTTCTCCTGCAGGGACAGGCTCTGCGTGACCGCTTCGTTGGGTGCCGATGCCCACTCTGCAGAGAGAAGGGCACCTTCCGAAGGGAAATGCTGAGACTGGGGATCCGCATACCCTTCGGGTTGGTGTCCTTCTGTCCAGCTCACAAGATGGGAGGGTGCAAGGGCTGTGCCAAGCCAAGGGCTGCCCCTGCACTCCTGGCCCTTAGCTGTCCTGTGAGTCTGGGCTCATGGAACCCAGTGGAAAGGAGTGGGAAGCTTGGCAGGGGGCAAGGAGGGCAGGGACACCTCTGCCTTGGCAGAAACCCTTTCCCCCAACACCACACAGAGCAGCAGGAGCCAGAAGCCCCCCCTCCCCCCCCAGCACTCTGGGACACTGGGCAAGCGGCCCAGAGCCCCCCAGGCACAGCACTGGGAGCAGAAAGCACTGCCAGGGCCCCGGGGGGAAGCCAGGCTGGAGCCCACCCCCAGGAGCAAGGGCCTTTTCCAGGCCCGCTCAGACAGGCGCCTCTACCCAGCTCCTGGCGCGAGGGGGAGGCGAGAAGAACCAGCCGCCCGTCTCCCCTCGGGTTTGAACGGGAAGGATTTATTAAAAGCGCGTGTTATTTCTCGGCGTCGCCCATCTGTTAGCGCTCGACACCCCGGCGCGGGGTAGAGAGGGGCTGAGAGGGAACAGCAATAACCCATCTAAGCCCAAGACAGCCTTTGACCACCACATCTCCCACCAGTCCTTCCCTGTTTGTGAACAGCAGATCTAGCAAGGCAACTCCTCATTTACTAGCTGTATCAGGAAGTTATCTTTCATACACTGAAGAACCTCCTAGCCTGTCTTCTCTCTGCCATATTTCCAGCAGACGTCCGGTAGATTGAAGTCTCCCACCAGAATAAGGGCTAGTGATGGTGAGATCTCTGCCAGCCACTTGTAGAATGCTTCGTCTGCTTCCTCATTCTGGTTGGGTGGTCTATAACAGAAACCCAACAGATTATCCACCTTCCCATTCATCCTTACTCATAAAAGCTCCACCTTATCATCACCATCATCAAGGTCTATACAGTTAAAACATTCCCTAACATATAAAGCTGCACCTGCAGGGAGGAGTGGACAGGACAGGTGACCCTAAACTGACCAAGGAGGTATTCCATCCCATATATATCATATTCAGCATAAGGCTGAGGGATCTGAAGGGTCTGTGGTTCTTCTCCCCTCATGGACTGCTTGGCCAGCTTTGCTTGGCTTGGCTCAGGGCCTCTTTCAGTTCCTTCCTCAGAGCACCCAAGGAGGCCTCTGTCCGTTCTTCCTTCAATCCCGATCTGTGTGTTCCTGAATCCGGCACCAGAATCCAGCTCCTGAACATAGCTCCTGTCTGCCGCAGGTCCAGTCTGGGACTCCCCTGGTGCCTGCTCCACAGCATCAGTGGTGGCGGTGATGTAAATACCACCAGGGGGGTTGGGTTCGATACTGGTTTTGTACATAACTTCTTGACGCAGGTGATGGAGGAGCCGACAAGGAGAGGAGTACTCCAGTTCTGGGCACCCCAGTTCAAGACAGATAGGGACCTACTGGAGAGAGTCCACTGCAGAGCCACTAAGATGATTAAGGGAGTGGAACATCTCCCTTATGAGGACAGGCTGAGAGACCTGGGTCTTCTTAGCTTGGAGAAAAGGAGACTGAGGGATGACCTTATTAATGTCTATAAATAAGTAAAGGGTGAGTGTCAGGAGGATGGAGCCAAGCTCTTCTCAATGACTTCCAGTGATAGGACAAGGGGTAATGGGTGCAAGCTAGAGCATAGGAGATTCCAGATAAACATAAGGAAAAGCTTTTTCCCGGTGAAGTTGACAGAGCACTAGAACAGGGTGTACAGGGCGGGGGGACAGCAAGGTGCCCCCGAGCCAGCAACGGGCCCTGCGGGCCAAGAGGCTCTTGGGGGGATGGAGAAGAACGTGGCCACTCCTTGTGCTCCAGACCCTTCACCAGCTTCATGCAGTGACAGGACAAGGGGGGGTGGTTTGAAACTCAAGGAGGGAGATTTAGGCTGGAGAAGGGAGAGATTGTTGATCCCCCCAGGGTGGGGAGGTGCTGCTCCCACCCTGTGTGAAGCCCCCGTGCCAGGGCAGGGTGCTGGGTGGGTGCTCCCAGGCCCAGCTGTGCCAACAAAGCCACCACTCCAGGTACTGGGAGGCTGGGCCTCCCCCCACTAAGCCCACACCCAGGGGCTTTTAAACCCCCATGGGGGGTACTGGGAGCTCCCAGGTATTGGTGGCCCTGAGGTTTGGTGGCCCAAGAGTTTAGTGACCCATGGGTTTGGAGATGCGAGGGTTCCAGTGGCCCCAGAGTGTGGTGGCCCCAGAGTTTGGTGGCCCCAGGGTTTGGTGGACCCAGAGTTTGGTGGTTCCAGGGTTCGGTAACTCCAGAGTTTTGTGTCCCCAGGGTTTGATGTCCCCAGGGTTTGATGTCCCTGAGGTTTGATGTCCCCGGGGTTTGATGTCCCTGGGGTTTGATGTTCCCGGGGTTTGGTGTCCCCGGGGTTTGATGTCCCCAGGATTGATGTTCCCAGAGTTTGGTGACCCCAGAGTTTGGTGTTTCCAGGGTTTGATGTCTCTGGGGTTTGATGTTCCCAGGTTTTGGTGGCCCCAGAGTTTGATGTCTGGTCGGGAAACTAGAAGTGAAGAGGGAAGGGAATAAAACCCGGTCCACCAGTAATGAGCCTAGGGGTAAAGGACAAAGGACGGGGGTGAAATCGGTAGCTCATATCAAGTGCATCTACACTAATGAACGCAGCATGGGCAGCAAGCAAGATGAGCTGGAGGCCATTGTGCAGCAGGACAACTATGACATAGTTGCCATCACAGAAACGTGGTGGGATGACTGTCATGACTGGAATGCTGTGATGAATGGATATAAGCTCTTCAGAAGGGATAGACAAGGAAAGAGAGACGGGGGTGTGGCCCTGTCTGTTAGGGAGTGGTTTGAGTGTATAGAAATTGATTACAATGATGATAAAGTTGAGTGCTTATGGGTTAGGATGAAAAGGCAGGCACACCCCCTTCTCTTCCCCACCCCGTACCCTCTCAGGCTGCACCGTCCCTTTTTGTGTGCTTTAGAAAGGCAGCGGCTATTAAAATGCACTGTTCCATATCAGCACCCTCTGCTCCAGGGCCCGAACAAAACCCCCGGAGCTGCCGCTGCCGGCCCCAGGATACGTGCTCAGGACCTTTTTTTTTTTTTCTTTTTTCTTTTTTCCGTTTTCTCTTCTTTTTTTTTTTCTTTTTCTTTTTTTTTTTTTTCTCTTTTTTTTTCCTCCCAAGGTAAACTCTTTTATTTCTTTGAAAATGAGAGGGGAAGGGAACCGCCTTTGATGGAGCGGGTCCACCACCCCCCCCCCCCAGCCCACCTCCTCGGCCAGCCCCAAAGGCTTTAAAGTAGATCCTGGCAGGTGCAGCCTCCCCCAACAGACAAAACAGACAAAGCAAACAGGGTGTGCTGGAGCAGTTTGGCACCTCAGCCAGAGCAGTTTGAAGCCTCAGCCATTATGCTACACCTCACAGTGCTTAACTGGCGCCTCAGGGTCTGGAGACCTTAGTAAACAGGCTTGGGGGCTGTGCTTGTCTGTCTTTTGTCTGGGCTTGTGCCCTCAACCTATCGGAATAACCACAGTGCACCCTTGAGGAGGGTATAAATGGAGTTCTGCCTAAGAGCCAGATGAGTTGGTTCTTCTCAGAGCAGGAGGTCTGGCAGTCAGACTCTCCCCTTGGACATGCCATCCAAGGACACTTCCATGGTATGGAATAATGACTGGAGGTGATATAAAAATTAAAATCATAGAACCCCCCCGTTTTCAGGCCAGCAGAACCCTCCCCAGGGTAGAAGCTGCTTCAGACACAGAGGCAGAGGTGCCAGCCCCTCCCCTCATCAGCACAGACCCTTTCTCGACACGAACCAACCACCCAGGAAGCTTCTGAGCCACAAACTCCTCCATCCACCTTCCAATTCCCAGTCTGTGCCGGGCTATATTTAACTGGGAGCACTCAGCAGGCTCCGTGTTTCCTACGGCCCCTCCAGCCTCACCTCCCCCCTGCATCCCGCGCGTGCCGAGCGGAGTTTCCCACCACGAACCCGCCCGGAGCAACGCACAGCTCCTGGGAAGCACCGAAAAAAATAACCCAACCCCACAAAGCAGGAGGTTCTGCTCCCAGATTTGTAACGCTGGGATTTCATGGACGGACAGATGGACGAGTGGACAGATGGACGGACGGACGGATGGACAGATGGGTGGATGGATGGAAGGATGGATGGAAGGATGGATGGAAGAATGGATGGACAGGTGGATGGATGGATGGATGGATGGATGGATGGATGGACAGGTGGACAGACAGATGGGTGGACAAACGGATGGGTGGATGGACAGAAGGGTGGACAGACGGATGGGTGGACAGACAGGTGGACAGACGGGTGGACGGGTGGATAGATAGGTGGATGGATGGACAGAAGGATGGACGGATGTGTGGATGGACAGACGGATGGATGGGCAGACGGATGGATGGACGGACGGACGGATGGCTGGACAGTGGCCAGGTGCCGGCAGCCCCCACCCTGACGCCTCAGTGCTTTCTAATTGGATTTTTATGCTAAAGACACCTCTGTGGTAACTGCAGGACCAAAGACTCTAGATCCTTTCTGTAAAATCAGGACTACAGTTCTGAGTGACCAAAGTGCTGGGTTTTAGAGTCCAGAAGAACCAGAGGTAGTCTGGGGAATTTATTGATCCTTTATAAGCCACAGCGTGAAAGTCTGTAGTAGTTCTGTGAGTACTACACAAATGTTGTTTCATTTCTTCTTTTCCTCCACTGAGACAGCAGAAAAATAAATCCCGTTTCCAAGAGGGAGGCAACTTCCACCAACCTTGTGCATAAATTCCACTTTGAGAATAAAATGCAAATCCTTTGTCCATAGTTTTAAGCATAAATCAGGGAAACAAAGAAAAACTTGCTACAGATAATCCTCGGCATGCCGGGGGCTGGAGTCGCGGGGCACGGGGGTTCCTGGTATCCCTGGTGGGGTCCCTCGGCATGCCGGGAGCTTTAGTCCCGGGGCACGGGGCTTCCTGTGCTACATGTTGGTGTCCCTAGGCATGCCGGGAGCTGTAGTCCTGGGGCACGTGTCTACCTGTCTGCCATGTTGGAGGCCCTCGGCATTTCGGGAGCTGTAGTCGCGGCGCACGGGGTTTCCTGGGCGCCATGTTGGTAGCCCTCGGCATGTTGGGAGCTGTATTCCCTGGGCACGGGGCTACCTGTGCGCCATGTTGGTGTCCGTCGGCATGCCGGAAGCTGTAGTCCCGGGGCACGGGGCTTCCTGTGTGCCATGCTGGAGTTCCCCCGCATACCGGGAGCTGGAGATTTTTAATACAAACACCACCAAATGTAATCTGAGCTATTCCAGGACAGCCATGTGGAAAGAGCTCCTTTGGATATAATCAGAAAACCCTTTTCCATTAGCACTGCTCCAAAAATTACCAACTACTGACACTCCTATTGATGTTTTCATACTAGGACTCCTTTCTTCTCAACCACTTGTAAGCAGTAAGTAACCTGCATGCACAGCACAGCAGCACTGGAGACTTGAAAAACAGCTGTGTTTAGCATTTTCAGTTTGCTTAGAAATTGCTGTTCTTTTAAAAAATATTTTCCAGCTAAAGCAAAGAAATCTTCCTTTCCTCTCCCCACTTCTCTTCCCTCAGATCCCAAAACTGGAGAAACCCTTAAGGCTGAAATTATTTCCACAAAAAATTAGAAGTTACCCCACTGTGGGGGGGAATTACCCCCCTAAATGGGAAGTTACCCCAGTGGGGGGAGGTAAAGACCCCCCTAAATGAGAAGTTACCCCCCCTAAATTAGAAGTTACCCCAAGGAAAAAGCCAATTACCCCTCTAAATGGGAAGTTACCCCCATAAATGGGAAGTTACCCCACGGGGAGGGGCAATTACCCCCCTAATGTGAAGCTACCCCAATGGGGGGGGGCAATTACCCCCTTAAATGTTAAGTTATCCCAATGGGGGGGTAGCAGTTACCCCTTTAAATGTTAAGTTACCCTCTTAAATGTTAAATTACCCCAAGGGGGGGGCAGTTACCCCCTTAAATGTTAAGTTACCCCAATGAGGGGGGGCAATTACCCCCTTATTTGGCCCCGCCCTCTCTTTCCCTCGCAGCCGGGTCATCAGCTCCTCCTCCAATCGCCGGCGGCGCTGGGCGGGGCCGGGGGGGCGGGGCCAGCAAGCCCCGCCCGCTTCCTCCCGCGGCCCCTCGCTCAGCTCCTCCCGCAGCTCCCCGATCACCCAGCTGCTCAGCGCCCGGCGACGACTCCGCTCCCGGCGACGCCGCTCGCGCTCCGCCCCCTCCTCATCTGCATATCGGACGCGCCCCACCCCCCTGGGGGCGTGGTCAACGCCTGAGGGGCGTGGCTACCCCCCGAGGGGCGTGGCTTGCCCTCTGAGGGGCGTGGCTTGCTCGGATAGCGCAGAACCCGAGCCAAATGGGTGGTGCTGGGGGGGGGAAAGGGGCGTGGCCTGCATGGGCGGGGGGTTGTGGGGGGGACGGGAAGGCCCTGACCCCTTTTTTCCCCCCCCCCCCCCCCCCCCCCCGCTTTCGGCGCTTCTCTTCCGCTTCGCAACCAGTTCCAGCGGGATCTGCCCGGCGCCTGCTGACGTCAGGAGCGCATCGCGCTGCCATTGGCTGAGCGCGCTGGCGGCGCCCAATAGAGAGGAGGAGGCGGAGTTGGAGGTGGGGGCCGAGACCCGGGGCTGCTGCCGGGGGTTCTCAGGCGGGCGGCGAGAGCGGGAGGGCGGCGGGGACCCTCCTCTGTACCCCCCCCCTTCCATCCCTGGGCACCGGGGACCCCCCTCTCTACGCCCCCCCCCCCCCCCCCCCCCCGCCCCAGCCCCGCCCCCGCGCCCCCGCCCCCAGCTGACCCCTCTTTGGGGGGGGATCTTGGTCCTATATAGTGCTGGGGACCTCCTGGTTACTGGGAGCGACCCCTCTTTGGGATGGGTGGGACCTTGGTCCTGTATAGACCTGGGGACCCCCTCGTTACTGGGGTTGACCCCTCTTTGGGGTGGGACCTTGGTCCTGTATAGAGCTGAGGACCCCCTGGTTACTGGGAGTACCCCCTCTTTGGGGGGGGATCTTGGTTCTATATAGAGCTGGGGACCCCCTGGTTACTGGGGGTGACCCCTCTTTGGGGAGGATCTTGGTTCTATATAGAGCTGGGGACCCCCTGGTTACTGGAGTACCCCCCCTTTGGGGGGGGGGCCCTGGTCCTGTATAGAGCCGGGGACACCCTGGTTACTGGGGCGGACCTCGTGACATGGGTGTGAGGGCTGAGAACTGGGCAGATCGTGACATGGGTGTGAGGGCGGAGAACTGGGCAGGTCGTGACATGGGTGTGAGGGGGGAGAAGAAGGCAGATCGTGACATGGGTGTTGGAGGGCTGAGGACTGGGCAGATCGTGACATGCATGTGAGGGTTGAGAAGTGGGCAGATCGTGACATGGGTGTTACAGGGCTGAGAACTGGGCAGATCGTGACATGGATGTGAGGGCTGAGAACTGGGCAGGTCGTGACATGGGTGTTACAGGGCAGAGAACTGGGCAGGTCGTGACATGAGTGTTAAAGGGCTGAGAACTGGGCAGATCGTGACATGTGTGTTACAGGGCTGAGAACTGGGCAGATCGTGACATGGGTGGTACAGGGCCCTACCCGCCGCTCTTCCGATCTGGGGCCAATTTTCCCCCCACCCCAGTTTCCCCCCCCACACCCCAATTTTCCCCCCCACCCCAATTTCCCCCCCCTCATCCTCATTTTCCTCGCAGAAGAGGCTGAAAGCGGCGGAAGCCGACAGCAAATTGAAGCAAGTTTACATCCCTACTTAGTGAGTTGGGGTCTGGGGGATATTTTGCGGGAGGGGGATACACAACGGGACCCCTCCCTGACCCCCCTTTTTCCACAGCACGAAGCCCAACCCCAACCAGATCATCTCGGTGGGCTCCAAACCCGGGCTGAACGGCGCTGGGTTCCAGAAGGGCCTGACCTGCGAGAGCTGCCACAGTCAGTGGGGGGGAACTGGGAGGAACTGGGAGGGGGATGGGCCCCGCCCGCGCCCCCCCCCCGCCGCGGAGGCAGGTGGGAACGGGGGGGGGGCAAGGGGGACGGGCTCCGCGCGTGCGGCGGGCGCCGGTCGGGCGGGAGGAGAGGGGCGGGGCCAGGCGGGAGGGGCGGGGCCAGGCAGGAGGGGCGGGGCCGGCCGCTGGCGTTCCGGCTTCGGCGCACGCGTGCTGGGGGGTAGGCGCGAGGCGCGCCGGGAAGGGCGCCGCCGTGGTGACGTGAGCGGGTGCGCGTGCGTCGCGCGGCGTCTCGCGCGGCTGGCCGGTTCCCGCCATCCGCCGCCGCCGCCACCCCCCCTCCCCCCCCCCCTCCCTCCCCCCCCCCCCCCCCCCACACACCGCCACGGCCCCCGCCCTCGCCCACCGCGCTGTGGCTCGGCTCCCGGCTGGGCGCAGCAGCCCGTGGCCGGGTCCCCCCCCCCGACCGACGTGGGGGCTGCCGCGTGCCCGGCCCTTCCGTGTGGCGTGCAGGGGGTGACCTGTCCGTGCTCCCCCATCCCAAATGTGTGGGGCTCAGGGAGCCCAGCACCCCCCACCCCAGCGTGTTCCCCATGGTGCCCGTGAGCGGGACGGCCCGGCCGGGACCGGGGGGATGAGGGGTGCCCACCCCGGGAGCCTCCACGGGCCATCCCTGTGCAGAGTGAGGAGGGACCCACCTGGGACCCCGCGGCACAGCCCGGGTGGGACCCGTGGCATTACCGGACGGAGCTGCGGCCACAGATGGGTCTCAGTGGGACGTGGGGGTGGGGGGGGGTGGGCAGGCGCGCAACTCCCAGTTCATCTCTCACTGGGTGGTTTTGGAACTGGGACCAGTTCAGGGTCCTGCCCACCCCAAAAGTCACACCCTAGGAGAGTGTTATCGTCTTCTGGACTCTCCCAGTGCATCCCAGTAGCTCCCAGTATGGACCAGTAACGCCCAGAGTAGCCCCGGTCACCTCCCAGTTCATCCCTTGCTGGGGGGTTTTGGAACTGGGACCAGTTCAGGGTCCTGCCCACCCCAAAAGTCACACCCTAGGAGAGCGTTGTCGTCTTCTGGACTCTCCCAGTGCATCCCAGTCCATCCCAGTATGGACCAGTAACGCCCAGAGCAGCCCCGGTCAGCTCGCAATTCCTCCCTGACGGGGAAGTTTTGGCACGCGAGCCAAGTCAGCGGCCGGCCTCCCAGTGCCCCCAGTGCCCCTGGGAGGCTGTCCCAGCACTCCCAGTGCCCTCAGTGCTCCCAGGATGCTGTCCCAGTGCCCCCAGTGCCCTCAGGAGGCTCTCCCAGTGCCCCCAGGTCGCGCCCCCAGCGCCCCCGGGGTGCTGTCCCCGCGTCACCTCTCCCTTGTGGTTGCGGATGCGGCGGTTGAAGTCGCGGCCCTCGAGGCAGAGCCAGTCCTGGCCGGCGGGCAGGATGCCGCACTTGGCAGCGATGGCTCTCGCCGTCTCCAGGTTGTCGCCCGTCACCATCCGCACCGTGATGCCCGCGCGCTGGCACTTCCGGATGGCCTCGGGCACCTGCGGGCCCGCGGTGTCCTTCCACGGGGACCCCGCGGGTCTCCCCACCCTGTACCCGAAATTGGGGGTCAACACCCAAAATTCAGGGTTGACACCCAAAAATCAGAGGTCGACACCCAAAAACTGGGGGTCAACACCCAAAAATTGGGGGCCAGGACACAAAAATTGGGGTCAACACCCAAGATTCAGGGTCAACACCCCAAAATTGGGGGTCAGCACCCAAAAACTGGGGGTCAGCACCCAAAAACTGGGCTGGGACGGGCAAACATGCTCCAAAAATGGGACATTTTGGGTCAGTTTCCTCAAGTTCAGGTCTCGGAAGGTCTTGAGGACCACGGCACAACGCCGGAGGAGGACCCAAAACCAGGGAGGGGGGGACACCCCAAAAACCTCACCCAGAACCAAAAGGGCGTTCCCAGCTTCCCGAAACACCCCAACTGGTGCCTTCACAAGCTTCAAAAAGACTCCTTTGTGAGAAGGAGTACCAATTAAGGGCCTTGCTGTGTTCAAAGTGTAGAGAACTTATTGTCCTCTTACTGTATAAAGTCTTCCTAGAGATGTGGATATCTGTTCCACTGTTAACCTCCATAGGCTGCAGGGGGACATGCATGTTAGTGTCCTAAAAAGAGGCATTTGGTCAATGGTCTGCATAATATTCTTTATGTTTTGGTCAGCCCTTGAAGTGGTCAGGCAGTTCAACTAGATGACTGTTGTAGGTCCTTTCAAAATGTAACTCAATTCTTCCCTTCCCTTCCCTTCCCTTCCCTTCCCTTCCCCCCCCTCCCCTCCCCTCCCCTTCCCCTCCCGCTCTCCCCTCTCCTCCTCGCCTCCCGCCGCTGGGAGGGGAAAGGTTTAAGCAGCCTTTACATTTTTAGACACAGAAGACACATTTTCTTGCTTTCTCAGTGCAAGAATTTAGTCTTACTGACAGCAAATATCCACAAAGGTTCCCTGTATGTCACTCTTCTGGGGTTTGTTGCCATCAGTGACAGGTGATGGAATAGGCAGTAGAAGGGGAAAGGAATATAAAATTGGTATGTACCCTTATTTGACAGACACACCTGAAGAATATAAGGCCTTTTTCCAGTTTTCTGGAATTAAAGCAAGCTGAAAAAACCCTCATGCTATCTGAAATAGCATTCAGGACTTTTCCAGAGAATCCAGCTTGGGGCTGCTTTACTGTCTATAAATCATGCAGTAGGTTTCTGCTTTCTTCCCTTTCATTCCCACTTACTCGGGTCCCTTACTGGGGTTACTTGTGGCCCCGTTCTGGGGTTACCTGGGTCCCTATACTGGTGTCCCTTACTGGGGGTCCTTTACTGGGGTCCCTAACTGGGGTTACTGGGGTCCCTTACTGGGATTACTTGTGGCCCCTTACTGGGGTCCCTTACTGGGGTCCCTTACTGGGAGTCCATTACTGGGGTCCCTTACTGGGGTTACTGGGGTCCCTTACTGGGGTCCCTTACTGGGATTACTTGTGACCCCTAACTGGGGTTACTGGGGTCCCTATACTGGTGTCCCTTACTAGGGGTCCTTTACTGGGGTTACTGGGGTCCCTATACTGGTGCCCCTTACTGGGGGGTCCCTCACTGGGGTGACTGCGTCCCCTATCCGAGTGTCCAAGACCAAGTGCAGAGTCTTGCACCTCGATCAGAACAAACCTCATTGTCAATACAGGCGGGGGAAGTGGTGATAAAGAGCAGCCCTGTGGAAAAGGACTTGGGTGTACTGGTGAACAAGAAGCTGCACATGAGCCAACAATGTGCACTCACATCCCAGAAGGCCAATTGCATCCTGGGATGCATCAAAAGAAGCGCCACCAGTAGATTGAGAGAGGTGATCCTCCCCCTCTATTCTGCTCTGGTGAGACTCCATGTGGAGTACTGCATCCATCTTTGGAGCCCTCAACACAAGAAGGACATGGACCTGATGGAGCAGGTCCAGAGGAGGGCCACAAAAATTATCAGAGGGCTGGAACACCTCCCCTGTGAGGACAGACTGAGCCAGTTGACATTTCCCCCACATTCTTCCACCCTTCCCTCCACATTCCCCCCCATTCCCCCCCACATCCCCCACTTCCCCCCACTTTCCCCCCAACTCTCCCAAACCCCCCCAAATTTCCCTCCAAATTTTCCCCAATTCCCTCCAAATTCCCCCAATTTCCCCCAAATTCTCCCAAATTCTCCCAAATTTCCCTCCAAATCCCCAAATTTCCCTCCAAATCCCCCCAAATTGCCCTCCAAATCCCCCAATTCCCCCCAATTTCCCCCGAGGCGGGGGTACCGAGGAGGCGGAAGATAAAATGCAGCTGCTCCTCGACGCTGGAGCCCGGGAACAGCGGCCGCCCCGTCACCATCTCCGAGAAGATGCAGCCCACTCCCCTGCCGGGCCCGGGCCGGGTCCTCCCAGTCTTCTGACAGGGGCTAAATTCTTGATTTCTTTAGGTCCTATAACAAGATAAAGTTCCAGAGGTTAATGGAATGTTGTGGTGTCTATTGGAAATAAAAACATGCTGAAAAAAGTGCATTTCTTTGATACTCCAGCATCTGTGCAGCTTGGGGTCTTGGAATCCTCTAAAGCTGGCACCTCAGATGTGGCAGAAAACAGCCACTCCAAGTGTAAATAATATTTCAAACACTTTTTTCTTTATACACTGAAATTCATTCAAACTGGAGAGCATCTTCAATTCTGTTTTCTTTTGTGTAGGACAATGCTGAAATGGGTGTTATGGTGACAATCTGGCAGCAGCATGGAGGAAAGAGTGTTTCATCTCTGTTTAGGCAGATGCTTTCCATCTGCCGGTCAGACCTCCAACTGTGAACAGGAAAATAAATCCTAGGGCTCATAGTATGGCTGGTGATCATTTGATATTTCCTCCATGAAGGGTAGCGAGTCAGCTGAAGACTTTGACTCCTGTGGGGATGGCGATGATTATAGTTGCAGAAGTGAAGTATGCTCGAGTGTCAACATCTAGTCCTACTGTAAACATGTGGTGGGCTCAGACGATAAATCCTAGAAATCCGATTGATATCATGGCTCATACCATGCCTATATAGCCAAAGGGTTCCTTTTTACCTGAGTAATAGGTAACGATGTGTGAAATCATTCCGAACCCAGGGAGGATGAGGATGTATACCTCGGGGTGACCGAAAAATCAGAAGAGGTGTTGATATAGAATAGGGTCTCCCCCAATGGTTTAGTTCCATTACCAAGTTAACATGAAGCCCTGGCACATCTGACCATGCTGGAAGTTGGTATAACACTGGTAACAACATGGAGGCATGAAAAGGTCTTTCAAGAAGGTGTCTTTAGATAGATGTTAGCTACACATGGCCTAAAATTACCATAAGGAAATAGTATAGAAGAATCAGGAGCCCTTTCATTTCAATATTGATCACTGTTATGGTTTCACCACTCAGGTTACAGAAGAAATTACATCACAAAATACCTCTAATACTTCTATCAACATTATTTTAACTATTATCTGTTTAGAATCTCCTTCTCTTAACATCAGAAGTGCAGGATGTAGCTCAATGGATGGAAGAAAAATGAAGTTTTATGGCTCAGCAAAGACTTTTCCTGGATAAGGAATACAATCAAGTGAATATGTGTAGTAAAACACACCTATGTTCCAATTACTTTCACTAGAATCTTTATCACAGGTAAATCATCTGTTTCCCTTTGAAATTTTGCTTAAGTAGTTTGAGGCATGTAATGCAGATAATAACTATAAAGACAAAGAAAAATGTATTACAACTTCTTTCTTTGCTCTGTAATTGGTCTGTTTAGGGCACCAGAAGCAGGTGTTTCCAAATGGTTGATTTCTAAAATTTTATTCTTATTTCTTATGCATACACGTCTCTTAAGGCAAACTAGCTTAATTTGGGAACTAAACACTAAAGGATTATTCCAAAGGGACTAACTTATCCCTTGTCATTCCTCAGCTACAGACTTTACCAGTACTGTCTCTAAATTTCTCAGAGTCAGTCAAAAGCCTCACATGACCACTTCAGCTCCTTTAAAAAGGCACCTTTGCAGCTTTGGATTTTAAAACCACGTTCTAGTTCCAGCCCTGGAACAGCTGATCGCCAACCAATAAACCCCTGGGTAGTCTTAGGTACTGGAGGAGATGGATTCACCTAGAATAAAAGTAACATGTAGAATTCAATGATTAAAATGTTTTTGATTGTTAATTCTTGTCATACAACATCCTCTTCTATGCTTCAGGATGGAAATGAGAATTTATAAAAAGTAGTTTTAAATGCATTCTGCTGAATTAATTTCCTGAGCACACAATGACATTAATAAAAGGAAAATCAAAAGATGCATGCAAGTTGGATTTATAATAAAGGATAGTTTATCATTTGTTGCAACATGTAACACTGGAATAAATCCAAGTTCTGAGCCCAGTTGTCCCTGTGCAGAGGGGAATTTCTCTGTTCTTCAGCTTCTGTATACAGAGTGCTTGTGTGAGGGAGGCAACAACTCCTTATCCCATCCTGAGCTGGGGAAGAGAGAATTTTAAGTAGCCTTTGCATCCAGAGCAATGGGAAAAGTCTGTGTTACTCTTGCAAATGGTGTTTCTCTGAGGATCACTGAAAAGTAATAAATTATTCACAGACTTACTGGAGCAGCTGCCTATGGATGCCATCTCTCTGGATGTAGCTGAGCTAATCTTTATAAACCCAGCTTTTTGAAAAGTGGAAATTATTCCTACCTAACCTAATATTTAGTTTCAAAACTGTTACTTCATAGCAAAAAATTGTCAAATACAAGACCATTTAAAATGGTTTTTAAAGTGTTTTTTAAAATCTAGATTAATATCTCATGTGAGCTCACAAAGCATGTTCAGGAAGAATTGTGTTCAAAAGTTACATGTGAAGTGCTGCCCAGCTGGCATCACAGAATGTCTCTGCTGACGTTGTGCCCTGAAGGAGTCAGCCGATGTGTCGTGCATCGTCACTCTTGTAGTTTTTCCATTTTAGTTTTTGTCTAATTTTAGCAAATGTGTGGATAGTGTTTTTCAGCTCTGAGCCAGCTTGGGTATCTGATGTGAGGCAATCACTGCTGAGATTGCAGCTGCAGTATCCTAGATTTCTGGTAACAGGTTGGAAGCAAGGTTGTTCTCAGAGCATTTGGTTTCCTATGGGAAATCAGAAAGAAACCTCTTAACACCAATTATTAATTTGAAATAGCATTAAGAAGCAGGCATTTCTTTACTGCAGCTCTGAATGCACAGGGGATCACTCCACCTCACGTGCATGCTGTATATCACATCAGCCAAAGTTTATATTACCCTATTATATATATATGTATTAAAATTCCTAGAATGATTGTACATATTCATTCTGTTTCTACAAACTAATTATCATATTTACAGTCATTACACATGAGGGTAGTGTCTCTGAGGGGTTTCAGAGGGTCTCTCAGGACCCTCTGGTGGTCGCCCGTCGCTGTCCTCTGGGTGAACTCTTTTTACAGATGCAAGTTGTCTATCCGTCCCTCTTGTAGTTATCTCATAACTTGCTTGTTCTATCGTTTTCTCTCTGGTCCTACACACCATCCCTGATCTCACCGTAAAGCCCTGTGTCACTGGGGATCTAAGTGGGCTCTGGGGTGCATCTGTATAAATCCAGTTGCTGCAGTTCAGTCTAAATCAAAGTTGTCTAAGATATGGTTAGTAGCGAGTTTGGTGGCATTGTCCTGGCTTATTGGCATAATTATTATACTTGGCATATATCTGCTTCTTATATCCTGGAAAATGTACATGTCTTGCCAAAGAGTGGCTGTTAAATGTTAATTTGCTGGCAGGATTAAGCATGGTGTATGATGATCTACCTTGTGGGTTTTCATTATATTCAAGATTATAATTATTATTTATTCAGCTCAAACTTTCACCACCTTTTTCCCCTAATAAAAGTTGTAATCAGTGTGTGGAATTGTTTGGACTATAGAGGGGGTATTAACCCATGTGAATAAATGACACCGTTATTACATAGTTTAATGGGGCATGAGTCTGGAAAGAATTAGATCTGTACAGATGTTATAGGCACATGCAAAATTGTTACTTCACATTTTCAAACAACGTGAAAATACTCACTGCTAAATGATAGCAGAAGCTGGAAATGTAACTTTTAAATCCATTCCTTCATTTTAATTAGAGTCTGGGGTTGATCAGATGTGCAGCTTCACCTACAGTTGCTTTTATCTTTTGACTTTTCACTTTAAAATGTTGTATTAGACATTTTTAAGAACCACCAATTAAAGATTTTAATACATTGTGAAAGACATGAGAGAACCTAATTGCCTTTAGGCTTGATTAGAGACATGTCTTGTCCAATCTGTTGCTCAGTGTGGGGCCAGGACACCCTCTGCCTCCTGCCCAGCTCCCTGCCCACCACGACAGCTCTCAACCAAGCAGCCCCCAGCCAGTGACACCACCACAGGGAGTCCCATGCAGGGGCAGTCACTGGCCAATGTCCTCCCAGTATTACCTGAGTTTCCAGGACATCAGGAAGAATTTATTCTCTGTGAGGTTGGTGAAACTCTGCAAAGGGCTGACCAGAAACTTGGTGGAAGCCCCATCCTTGGAGTTTATAAGGTCAGGCTGGATGGGGCTCTGAGCATCCTGAGCTACTTGGAGGTGTTTCTGCCCATGGCAGAGGGGTTTGAATGAGATGATCTTTAAGGTCCCTTCCAAACCTGACAATTCTTTGAGAGAAAATAATTGCATTTCTGTAATGACAGAACCTGCACATGCTAAGACAGTAGCATAATTTGATATTTATGAAATGCTTCTTTATTTATGAATCATCTGTCTAGAAATCTAATTCACCCCACTGCAGTGTTTCATTTCAATTCTAACACAGATGAATAATGAACAAGTTTCCTATCTGGGCTATTTAAATTTGAAAAAAGGATACCCTTTGATGGATCCAAACCACCATCTCACCCAGCTACTGTATGAAGTTCTTGGTACTTTGGGTTATTTTCCTGTTTCTTAATTCAGTCAGAGAGGTTAAAATAGAAAAGCCAGAATCTGGAAAAGGAACAAAATGAAACAGGACAAGGGAATGGGTGTGTGAAATGTTGGGGAGGTTAAATAGCAACTCCAAATGGTTTATCAGTTACAACTTTGCAGGGCTGAAACAAAACCCTGGATAGTCACTTTAATTACACATGAAGCTAGAATGTGTGCCTGTGGTGGACACAGGGACAAGGTGAATGTGGATTACTCCGCCACTGGGGATTTTACTTTTTTAATTTAGATTCCTATTACAAACTCCAAGATAAATAGAAACCAAGGAAAGTTGGCCTTGCACACTGCCTAGCCATGATCTGTGCTGAGTGACCTACAATCAAGTAAGGCCACTCAGTCCTAATGCTATTTTCTATATCTGTTTCTCTCTTTCTAGCCCTCTGTCATTTCAGGAGTGAGAAGCTTGCAGAAGACAAGAACCTCGAGCTCACAAATGTTTTAAACATATATTACCTAAGGTCTACCAAAAGTACCCATTTTACAGCCACACAAGAAGTACCCATTTAAGAGTTGCACCGGAAGTGCCCATTTTAGGGTTACACCAGAAGCACCCATTTCACAGTTGCACCAGCATTACCCATTTTAGGGTTGCACCGGAAGTACCCATTTTAGGGTTACACAGAAAGTACCAATTTCAGGGTTACACCGGAAGGACCCAGTTCACAGTTACACAGGAAGGACCCATTTTAGGGTTCCACCAGAAGTACCCATTTTAGGATTACACCAAAAGTAGCCATTCTAGGGTTACACGGGAAGTAGCCATTTTACAGTTACACCAGAAGTACCCATTTTAAGGTTACACCGGAAGTAGCCGTTTTAGGGGTGCACCGGAAGTGCCCGTTTGAGCGTTAAACGTTGCTCCATCTAATGGGGAAATCCAACCCTCTCTGCAGGCAGGTGTAAACAGAAAAACAAGCCACTTACCTTCAGGGAAGAGTCAGTCCCTTATTTTTCCACACTCAAAACTGTACATGGGAAGTGCTGCAAAAGCTCAATTGCTTTAGACAACTTCCATCTTAAGATACTTTCTAGTATATGTTGTCTGATTTCCTAAATGCCTACACTCCTTCACACCCGTGTATCTCCAGTGACTTTGGTGAGACCTGCTAACCTACATTAGATGACAGCACTGCTGCTGCCATGAAAGAATGAATCAGAACCACCGAGTGCCTGGAAACTCTGTGGTGAAGCCAAATGTGCTGTGTATTGCCATCTTTTATGGAACCTGGTGTTCTGCTCAGGAGCCTGGGTTTATGTTGTCTAGTGTATGTGTTTGGCAAGTAATTATTTTTCTTTCTCTATTGTAAGCAGAACAAAAGCAAAGTATATTCCAGAGGAAACTGAAAGAATAATGTGAAAAAATACATGTAAAGAAAATACCTTTTGGGTAAACTCAGAATATATTTTTTTTTTAAATGAAAATGTCTGGGGTTTTGATATTTTTTTTTAAAAAAACAACAACAAACAAACAACTTTTAAACCCTCTTCTTATTTACAGCAACTGTTCCCTTATTTGGCCTGAATTCACAAATATTTTTGTTTTTCTAAAGTTCACCTCATTAGCAAATTTATTGGGGATAAAGTATGCAATCCTATTCTGGGTATGTCCTGGAATGTGTGATGCTCTTTACATTAAACTATGCAGAGTGAGACTCAACTAAACGCAACCACTTATGACTAGTAAGTTAGCAAATTATGTTCTAGCAGAGTGAAAACAATCTTCTGGTTTGATTATGAAAGGTGAAATCACAGAAAGAAAGCTTTTTATGTTGCCATAGGGAAGCAATAATCACAAGCAATCATCACAAGCAATAATTTAAGGTAAATATGTTGAGTTTTGCCTAAAAAATCAGAAAAATAAAACACTTCTCTGTTAAAATCTAACTTAATTTGCTGTTCTGGTTAGAAGAATGACAAGAAATATTCACCAGTACTACAACCTGTAACTCTACACTTCTTTGCAGAATTGATTAGGATCTTTCTAGGAATATACTAGATAGTACCCTCTAAGATACCCCTTCCCAGAGAAGTTTGTGGTTTTAGATGTCCATTCAATCCTACCAGCTTGGCTATGAAATAATAGCTAAAAACATTTCTGTTAAGCAGATGAAAATTCTAGAATTTAGCCATAATTCTTTGACATTGTAACAAGCAGCAAGGAATAGTTATAATTTCTTTTATTTTCCTTCAGTAAGATTACACAAGTGGTATAAAATCATATCCAGCAGTTGGGAAAGCATTTTGTTTCAATCATAAGAACATGCCAGTCAATTTCCTTTAAATGTGTCACAATTCAAAAGCTGAATTTCTAGGACTCCTGGTTAAGAATTATTTCTCTACACAAATTTTGCTGCTATGCCTGATTGTCTCTATTCAGGGACTGCCCATCAAGGATGTTATGCAGTTTCCTTTCATCTTAGATTGGCACTGCTTTTTTAATGGATTAAGGTGATGATTGTTGTGGCCAAACTGAGCTTCTGACAGTACAGTTTCCCCTTCGGCCCTAACTGCTGCTTATAAAACTTCACAAATACAGCTCCAAAGCTGCCAGGATGATTTTCTTCAGCTAGAGTTGGTAAGCCCTTCTATGAGGTTTTGCTCTCCCTGGGGTTTATTGCAAAACAAGAACGTTCCCTTTGTCTCTGGCATCAACTCAGGTTTGTAAACTTTGTTAACCAAAGAAGTACTGAGTTCATATTCCAAAATACTTGGAATTTGGTTGTTGACTTTTGGGTACACAGGGCAATTGCTCTCACTCAGCACAGTTTTGCCATTAAAATTCCAGATGATCCCTGTACACATTTTCTTGTTTATAAACCAAACAAACAAACCCCACATCTACTATATATACATATTAATTCTTAATCCAAATATTGGAGGAAAATTAAAGGATACTAGTAATGCTATCTAGGAGCTTCTGTGTCATTTTAGCATATGGCTACAAGTGAGGAGGTTTGAGCAGCTTTGTAAATTACTGCATTTCAGATTATAAACAATAACTGGCTCTAAATAGGCGCCATCCAGTCAGAACCAAAGGAAAATGAGTTTGTGCAAACAAAGCTTCAGTGGCCCTGGCAATATCAGAAATACTCTCTGAAACAGGTAACTACATTTTAACCTTTAAAGGAGGGAGATAAACTGACAATTCTCCACAAGAAAACTTCCAGCAGAGAAGAAAAGCTGGTGTAGAGGCAGGAGGTGACCTTAGAGAAATATTTTAAATCAGCACCATTTTTTCATTACAACTTCCTACTAGCTATTACACTATTAATACATAGTACCCCTGGACAGTAAGATTCTGGTAGTAAACATTGGTAAGCAGATCATGTTCTAGTACTATCTAGTTTGGAAGAAGAGTAAAAGAGGGGAAAAAGACAATTTAGACCTTTCCTTCAGGACTGCACATACCTACAACAGATATGTGGTCAATAGGGATCACTGTTTAGATGACAAAGACTTGAATGAGTTTTGTCTTTGCATTTTCAAAGGAGATTATACATAGGTCCTCCAATAGAATGATGAGGTTAAATCTTTGCACACTTCCCGAGCTTGGCCTTCAACGCCGCACCGGTCTGTGCTTTCGCGCGCAACCGTGCCCGGAGTTTTAATTACTTTTGGCTTTTCTAAAATGCCTTTAAACTGGAGTGAATGCTGGTAGGAAATGCAATACCTCTTATGGGAGCTCAGGGGGAAAGATTGTGCATGTATCTCACAATATAGAAAAGTGTATCTGGTTATCCACTCTGAAATACTTGCTGTGTATGTGCAGAAAGAGATCCTTCCCTTGTTTTAGGCTGAGATTAAGTCTACTGAACACATTTAGCATGTGCAAGAAAACACCCTTCACCCTCCCTAACCTTCCCTCTGCTCTATGCTGCTGGGACTATCATCCTTGTTACACCCAGCTACATTAGGATGTGTATGAGCAGTGCCCCTGCTCCATATGTTGGCTCTAACCTCTGGAACATAGATATCACATGAAAAACATCATGCTCAGCATCAGTTTCATCCATTGCCAAAGATAAAGATTTCATAGATGCTTGTGGCTCCTGCACCCTTACTTCCAGAGGCCCACACACTACTGTAGTGCTTTGTGCCCAAGCCCAGTTTGTGATGATCCTGGACTAGCTCTGACACTCTGGTTCCTGGTTATGAAATGCAGTGTGAAAGTCAGAAAGTTGGGTGTAGAACTCAGAAATAGCATGGAGTTTCTCATGTGAGAAAAAAATGTAATGTCCAGTAAAGACAAAAGACTTGCAGAAAAAAATTGAAAGTTCCAGGCATCCACCTTTTATTTTGAAAAATATTTTAAAATATTTTCTTAAGGTATCTAGAAAATCTCCTGTATTTTAGAAATGTGAGAGAATCCAGGTATTTGGAAGTTCATTTTTCTACAGTTATGCTTCTGTCCTGAGTAATTTCATCCTGCCATTCCAGTAAAACAAGCTCTCTAAAAGTTGGGATGTAGAGTGAAACCTGCCTCCCTATAAGTCAGGTAGCATTGTAACTAGGAGAAAAAACCTTAGTCTTAGGTGTTACTTGTCTAATTTGACATGGATAATCTAAAGACTAACAAGCTGATGTTAATACATTTATTTTCCACCTGAAAATTATTTTTAGTGGACTACACAACAACTGAGAATTAAATACATGACATGACTGAATTAAGAAAAAATAAATGCAAATTATGTTGCTACAGTTCAGATGACAGCAACTTATATTTTTAAAAAGGATACACATTTGTAACCATGTTTGTTATAGAGCTAATAATCTGTGCTCCTTTACATGCACTTTCATGTTGCTGTTGTCTCATATTATTTTTATTAATGTGTATTCTTTAAAAGCTCCTGAAGCTGAAGAACTAAGACTCGTGTTGTGGCATGTTCATAGAAGTTGGTGTAAATGCAGTGCAAAGTAGAGTATTGCCTGTGGTTTGCACCAGCAGGAGATTTGGCCCCCTCTACTTGAACAGTGTATGATTTTCAGGATCAAGCAGGAAGCTGCTATAGAAGTTTCAGCAGGTTTCAGAGGTTTGTTGGGAAGTGGCAGTCAAAAAAAGCAAGGGGATTTTTTTCTGTGTGGAAAGATGCTTGGCAATTCTAAACCTTCAAGTCCTATATTTACCCAGAGAACACACAGGGACTGATTAGAGGCAAAATCAAGCTCCTCTTTTGTCTTTGGGAACAAAAGGTATCATCAGTAGCAACGTGTGCCAAGATTTAAGATGAGCTGTTTTGTTTTGTCTGCCTAATCATGCCAACAACAAAGTTGTGCTCTTCTCTATTGTCCCAGGGTCTGTCCAATATATTTGAATTGATTGAGCTTATAATACCTGAATTACTCTGTCTTCTGCCTCGTTATCCACAATCAGGTGAGAAGAAAAAAAAAAGGAATCTTTTGGTGGACTGAGAAAGTCTGTGTTTGAGGGGGTGCTGCTGGTTCCTGAGGTGAGATTCTCCTGCTCTCAATGCATCTGGTCAGACCGAGCTTGGAATCTATGAGTTTCTCTCTTGTGAAATGGGAATGGGCATCGATTGAACAGAATATTTATTTTTATTGTTGCATTAGTACGTGTACATTTAAAGACTATTTACATTTCCTCTTTCCTAAATAGGAAAGAGAGAGTGTGTTAACACTCATTAAAATATATCTCAGTGACTGGACACATGCCACGTATTAAGCCACCAGGGTAGCCAAAGGTACTCTTGCATTTAAGATACAGCAGTTAAACTAGGCAACAGTGTCTCACAATAAAAAAAGTCATCACCACAGAGATACAGTTGCAGTTTGAAATGCAAGCATGGATCAAGACATCAGCACTCACCTTGAAGCAGACCAGTAGTTTACCAGAGTTGAAAGAATCATATAATAAACACTCAGTACTCCAGAAACTCCCAGTGAGAGTGCACTCAGGCCACACAGCACACAAAGGAGGGCTATGCCACCTATGCACTTAAGGTGGAAATTCACACAAAAAGGTCATGCTGTGCTTAGACCTTGTATAGTTCAGCAAGCTGAGGAAGGCAGTGTTATGTAGTAAATTATTACTCGGCATGCATCCCCTTGAAATCGTAAAGCTGCATAAGATACTGAATGTACCAAATATGAATGTAAGACAACTTCTTTCAAGAGAACAGCAAACTAAGTATCCATAACAGTGAAATATTCCTATAACAGATTTTTTTTTGCCTCCTAAATGCACAGGGTTTTTTCTGAAATATATTATTTTCACTCTAGAAGGCCTCTGGAAACTGTTGTTCTTTTGTTCTTTTTGCTGCAGCAAGACCTCTGCTGAATGATGGTGTTTTGTTGTAGAACTGTGTACAGTTATGCTTGGATTTTTGTTCTGAATTGTGCTGCTACTTGGTACTAGATTTTTGCCTAGCCAAAGCAGGTGAAGTTGTCTTTTGTGCAGATGCTACATTTATTTGAGGTTGAGCATATGTCAGGGATGTGAAGCTTGTGGAGGCATTGCAGATGCAAGAGAAAATAACACATTTCTGGGAAAAAAAAAAAAAGTAAGTCACAGAAACTTTGTGACAACCATGATGAGGTGAGATGCTATTAAACACCCACACACTTCTCAATTAAAGTATTACCTACTGATAGTCTTTTAACCATGGACATTTACAGTAACCATTGTAAACTACTTGCATTTTATATATATATATATTTAAATATATATAGTCACATTGCTACAGTCAGCAATCCTATTGCTTTGCCAGTTGTAAGCTGGCTTGATTCTGGGGAAGGTGAGCAGCTCTCCTTTGTCATTTACAGTGTTAAAGATGAGAAATGCATTGTTAATATGCCATGCTTCGTCCTTGATCCATTCTTCGCAGTTATAAGCTTCAATGCGAACACCAACCTCCACGCTGAAATAAAAGTTTAAATTGATTATTGAACCACTACAAGTGATGCAGAAGCAGACCTGAGATTTACTAAAAATGGGCTGCTACACTTCCCTGTGTACAGGAAGTCTGACTCAAATACCTGCTGGAGCATGCAAAATAAATTACTCAGTCTGTACAGACACATTTTGGAAATAAAATGAAAGGCTGTAGTAACTAAATAGCAATAAAATAAGAGAAAAGTAGTTAAATAGCAAAATATGAACATCAGTAAGAGGGAAGAAAAGAACTGATCTTTCTGATACAAGCCAGCATTGTCTCCCAGCTCTGCTCCACTGATGCTGTTTTCTCACCACACTGGGGTGTGCCAGCCCTTCCTTGTTTCACCTGCTCAGATATCCCTGAGATACTGCTCCACAGCCTCTGCTACACCAGAACAAACCTTGATTTGAAAAATTCCAGTCCACAAGTGGTGTTTCTAGGTGGTTTGCTCTGATTAATCTGAGAGAAGGAAGAGAATTGGAAGGAAAATACTTTGTTTTGGTGCATTTTTGCATTAATTTTATTTTTCAAGTATGTGTGTGAGCTTTATATCTGGAGTCTTTTGCTCAGGAGCTGTTCCTTTAGGAATGGGAGAGATGTGTCCACCTGTGCAACACAAAAACAAAGTTCTGATCCTGAGAGTATGAGAGGAATCTCGTGGTAGGCGTTTAATGACTTGGGAGATTGCCAGTGAACATCTTGTTTTAGCTTGCTTCACACATCAGACTTGTCTAACGTGTGGCTAAAAAGACTACAGAAAATTGGGGTAAAAAGTGAAAATCTATAAGGAAAAGCAGACCAAATGTAATGGGTAATTGTGTTAATAAACACCAAGAAGTTTCTAGCCTTGTGGTTCCAGACCAAAATGCTGAATTCGTTGTAAATAACTGCCTACAGACTGATTATTTTTGTAATTCTTGAGTAAAAGCTCTGAAAGAGTAATACTCTTAAATAAATCTTATCCTGAAACAGTATGCAAAAAAACTTATTGTAAAACTGTGTGCATAATGTTTCATCACATTCCTCAAGTGGCATCTCTTATGTTACTGTATACTGCAGCCTTGTAATAGAAACGTGCCAGTGGTTGTTGCTTCTGGAACCTATCTTTCTTGAGAGAAGGAAGAGAGGAGGTGAGCTGCTGAGGAGTCATCTTCCTCCCTGGAAACTGCTGGGAGTAGGAACAGCCCTGTCCCAGATTCCAGGGCTGATATGACTTTACTGTCAGTTTACCATCATTATCCCTTTTTCTGCCAGATGCTCCTCTTCTGGCACTGATCTGTCTATTCATCTGTCCATATGCTGAGACTAGGAATAAGGCCTCATTTCTTTGTTTCTGGCTGATTGCTATACCAGACTGCTGATGTTCTGAGTGCAATTTGAACAGGTGAACAAGCATTTTGGTACTCACTAAATAATAGATAGCCTTGAATTATTATTGCTATCTAGAAAACACAGGGTTTGTTTTTTTTCTGCAATGTCACTTGACTCCTGCTCAGATACAGTTTGAAGAGAACTATTTTACATTGTTGAAATCCAGTGTTTAGTGCATTATTTTGCCCTATGTTGTCACATGAAATGCACATTAAAAGTGGATTTTCCAGAAAATAATTTCAGTAATTCAACTACTACCAAGCTCTTGGTTCTTTTGGATTTGAATTTTGCATACCAGTTGTTGGTTTTAAATGTCTAAATCCTAAGGAAAGTGTTAATGGTCCTCATTCTTCTTTATTGAACTGTTATGAGCAGAGGGATTTTTTTGTTCCATTTAGGTGTGGTAATGTTGAAATTCATCTCTGGCATGGTCCTTGTAAAGTTTTTCTCCCATCTAAATTTTCCATCTGTTCCTCAGGAGTTTTCCATAATCCTCCTGCCTGCTTTCAGCAATCACCATCTTCCAGCCAATTTGATTCCTTTATGCAATGCCAAAACTACTTTTGCAATGAGTAACAGTTGCCAGCCACCCTCAGAAGTTTTGTCCATCAGAAGACCATAGCTATTAATTTTTATTTTATTCATTTTCTCTTTTCATTTCGATCTCTTAGAAGATCCTATGGTTGATTGTACTACTCAACCCTTCTCTTTGCACTCTAGGGATATCCTGGACTTTGCTCCATGAGATGGATTACCAGAAATACATCTCAGTGAGGCACGACTACATCCTGCTCCCCGAGCAAGCCCTGACCAACACCACCCCCCCCACCCCCCCCCCCCGCACCCCCGCCCCGCGTCCCCAGCTCCCCCAGTACCTCCCAGTCCCCTCCCAGTGCCCCCAGCATCCCCAGTGCCTTCCCAGTTCCCCCAGCGTCCCCGGTGCCCTCCCAGTATCCCCAGTGTCCCCAGCGTGCCCAGTTCCCCCAGTGTGCCCAGTGTCCCCAGTTCCCTCCCAGTTCCCCCAGCGTCCCCAGTGCCCTCCCAGTATCCCCAGTGTGCCCAGTTTCCCCAGTTCCCTCCCAGTTCTCCCAGTATGCCCAGTGCCTCCCATCGCCATCCCAGTTCCCCCAGCATCCCCGCTCCCCCCGCGTCCCCCCAGTTCCCGCCCCCCCCCCCCCGTCCCCCCCCCCCCCCCTCCCCGCCCCCCCCGCGCCGGTGTACAGAACATCACGTGTGGGATAATAATGTTTAAGCAGAAGGACTGTTAAGCACTGGAACAAGTTGCCCAGGGAAGTGGTGGAGTCCCTGTCACTGGCAGGATTTAAAATATGTGTAGATGTGATGCTGAGGGACACAGCTTAGTGGTGGACTTGGCAGTGCTGGTTTAATCATTGGACTTGATAATCCTAAAGGTTTTTTCCACCCTAAACAATGATTGTCTGATTCCAGGCTACAGATTTAATTTCATCCTTGATTCCTTACTAACAAGCCCACATATTATGCAGGCATGACCTCTCTTCAACTTTGTAATGATCTGGCAGGTAAGGCTCACTGTCACTAATGGTTTTATAGGTACTTGTTCTCCAGAGAAGAACAAGGTGCAGTTGTAAAGTAGACTGTTAATTGCATTGACTGCTTTGCTGTGGCTAGGCAGATGTTAGTGGTGTGTGTTGTAGCTGTCATCCTCCCTGCAGATTATTGTTAACACATTGCCTCCTTGATGGGAAAATACTTTATCTGGTAATCCACCAAGGTGTTGCAATTTTGAGGCAGGTGGCACCCTGATATAAAGACTGCCCATGGGTTAGGAGTGCCTGCCAGTATTTGAATGATGCTTTTGAGAGGAGCAAGTGACCTCTTCAGGCAACATTATTGCCACAAGTCAGTGCATATTCACAGAACTAAGGATGTTTCTTGGCACATGCACTTTTTCAAAGTACATTCCTATCTGGAAATGTTTGATGAAATATCTCCTTCCTAAAGTTCCTGCCTTCCTTAGTACGGGGGGGCAGCAGCTGGGCGCGCAGCGTGTCACGCTCATTGGATGAGAATGTGGGGGTTGGTCCAAAAATGGTGGTGATGGAGCAGGAGTTGTTGAGTCATAATGATATTATGCTAATTACACTACTTTTACCTGGAGGCCCCTTGAATCTGCTCTCATCATTCAATAAATCTCTGCTTTTGTGCCTCATTTACAGACCATTTCTTCCCCCTCACTGCTTCTTTTCAGAAATAAGAAAGGAAAGGAGGAAAAAAGCAATAAAGCATATCTGGGAAAAGGCATTCACTTATCAATCAACTCTAAACAGGAAGCCTTCAGGAAGTGGGGCAGGTTGGGAAGTGAGAATCATTTCTTACGAATCACAAGACAAATTTCATAAAGAGCAGACTCTCTGCTCCCCATGATGTGACTTTTCCCATTTGGATGCTTTCAGGTACCCGTTGTTTTGCTGTTAGCTGAGATTATTCCAGTGTTTCAGGTATGCAAATTTTGTAACAATGTTCATCGTACTGTAACAAAACAATTTGCTGACTGGAGCTCACTGGAAGACTGGATTTCCTCCCAAGGGCAATAGAAAGGTGGCTGCTTGTAGAGCCAGGCAGCATTCCCCGGTGGAGACATTTGCTCCATTTCTTCCATAGGACCTGTGAATGAACGTTAAAATCTAGAGGGCAGCCCTGGGACAGGATTCAAGGGTGATGTAAAATGGCCTTTGTGGTGAGATAGATTCTCACAGTGATTTCAAGGAGAGCAACACTGGAAGGAGAGGTGTGAAGGGGTCCTCCCTCAGTTGCTTCTGCAACTTGTCTTGTGGGACTCCACACAGCAGCTTTCCACATTTGCAGTTTTCTTACAGCATGACAGGATCCATCAATGAACAAGTCACGTTGCTTCTCGTTTTCTGATGGGTTATTGTATGGCAGGGCCTCTTCAGCGTGCATCACCTCCTCCTCCCCTGGTGACATGCCGAAGTCTTTGCCTTCTGGCCAGTCCGTGGTCCCTTCCAACACTCTCAGGCTATTGGGGTTCCCTCTCCAAGCCCAGCGAGTGATCAGAGCGATACCCTTAGTCTGTGTAGCATCAGTTGCACGACGTGTGGAAACATCCAGTTCAACACTGGCAATCAGGGCACCAGGAGGAGCTCTGCCTCAGTACCAGCTACTCCTGAACGACCCCTGAGGGACTCCACTAGATACAGGACTCCAACTAGACTCTGTCCCATTGACCAAAAATCTCTGCCTTCTTTCCTTCAACCAGTTTCCAATCCACCTCACTACCTGATCATCCAGACCACACTTTCTCAGTTTAGCCACAGATGAGGAACAGGAAAAAATGAAGCTACGACCACACAGTCAAAACACCATCAGAAGTGTTGGTGATACTCTAGCTCTTACTAATCAGTGATTCCCTCCCGTCCCATTAGGCAGATGGTGATGCTAAGAACCAATATAGATTTTTTGGGTTTTTTTCCCCCCTCTTCAAACTTCAGATTGTAACTACTGGATAGTTCCTTATCTTTGTTTCTGTGCTTTGTACTTCATTATAACTACAGAAGAGTCTTCTTAGGTTACCACCTCCCCGATCCCATGGGTCCCTTCAACAACCACTTTGTCCCTTCGCCTGCCGTTTCCCTCGCGGGATAACAGAACTGAGGCTAGAAGGGCTCCGCACTCGCTTTGTAACAAAGTTACGTCTCAGTCACTCTCCAACCTTGCACCCATTTCTGTATTAAATGCACTGCTTTTTATAAACATCCATTATGCATGGAGATAGATAATTTCCTAACTAATTTTAAAGTATATTCAGTGTGTTAAAAATGCTTTCCAAAGTGATTAGCACTACTTACAGGTGATTTATTTATTTATTTATTTATTTTTAATTTCTTGCTTTTATTAATGAATTTACAGCAAAGAAATGACACTTGAAAGGAAATGTCTGCAAACTTTCCAGTCCCGCTGGGTCCTAACGCTGCCCGCAGCCGCCGGGGCCGCGGCAGCACCGGCACCGCAACCGGCACGGGCACCGGGAAGGACAAAGCCCCCTCCCGCCTGTCCTGGCGGGTGCTGGGCAGGGACCACGGCGGCTTTCTTCTGCCTAGAGGTGACCAAGAGGACCCGGCCAGCACCAGCACTGGGCTCAGCCAGGACTCCTGGACCCCTCGCCGAGCACCAAGGGTTGTCCCCGTCATCCACACCTTGTTTCTCCTGTCCCCCCAGCACCACGACCCTCCGTGGCAAGGTTGGAGGAGCAATAACACCACGGTCACTGAATCCCAGCACGGTGGGGTGGGCAGGGCCCTCTCGGGATGCTCTGGTGTCACCCCCCTGCTCCACCCAGCAGGGGCGGCCCGGGGCGGAGCCCGGGCACCAAGAGGGGCTCCGGCGGCTGCCACCGCCCCCCTACGCCGCCGCGCCCCCTACCCCGCCGCGCCGCAGGCTCCGGTGCCCTCATTGGCGGGGTCTCTCCCCCCGGACACGGAGCTTTGAGGTGTGTGGCCACCTTCAAGAGCGGCCCCCCGGCCGAGGGGGTTCCCCGGTCTGAGCAGGCAGGTGCCACCCCGCTCCCATCGTTGGTCAGGAAAAAGGATTCGGCCAAGCCCGAACACAAAGTTCCTTTCTAACTTCTTAACTAATTTATTTCTGTTTCCTTTTTAGCACGAGTGAAATGATAGCGTCTCAGAATCTGGTTTGCCAAGTAACAGCATCACAAAGTCACAGAATCCCAGAATCCCAGTCTTCCTTCCTCCAGACTTACTCTGTGGTCTTACAGGACTGGAATCCCTGGGAGCTGGCCTTAGCAGTAAAGCACAAGGCAAAGGTGGCATTCAGTAACTCTGCTTTCTCTCTATCCTCAGTCACCAGGGCACGCACTTCATTCAGCAGCAAGCCCACATTTCCTCTAGACTTCTTTTTACCTCCAACATACTTAAAAAAGCCTTTCTTGTTGTCCTTGACCTCCCTTGCCTGGTTTAGTTCTAAGGAGGCCTTAGCTTTCCGTGTTGCATCCCTGCATCTTCCGACAACCTCTTTGTACCCTTTCCAAGAGGTCAGCCCCTCCTTCCATGTTCTATGTACTTCTTTCTTCCACTTAAGTTTATTCATTAGCTCCCTGCCCAATCATGCAGGCCGCCCCTCGCACACCAGTACAAACCAGTCCAGCCCATTCCACACAAGCACAACCAGCACAGACCATTCCACACCAGCACAACCAGTACAGACCATTCCACACCAGTACAAACCAGTACAGACCATTCCACACCAGCACAGACCATACCAGACCAGTATAAACCAGTACAGACCATTCCACACCAGTAAAACCAGCACAGACCATTCCACACCAGCACAACCAGTACGGACCATTCCACACCAGTACAACCAGCACAGACCATTCCACACCAGTACAAACCAGTCCAGACCATTCCACACCAGCACAACCAGTACCGCCCCTCGCACACCAGTACAAACCAGTCCAGCCCATTCCACACAAGCACAACCAGCACAGACCATTCCACACCAGCTCATATGTTAAGACAATGGCAGCTTGATGAAAAGCAAAGCAAGACCGCACGTATGGAAGCAAAAGAAAACAAGATTTATTCTCTGCTTCCCATGAGCAGGTGATGTCTGACTCCTTTTTGGGAAGCAGGGCTCCAGATGCATAGTAGTTGCTCTGGATGACAAATGGATGTGCGATTCGTGGCCCCATATTCTAGCTTTTGTTGTTGAGCTGATATCATATGGTGTGGAATAGCCCCTTGGTCAGTTTGGGTCTGCTGTCCCAGTTGTGTCCCCTCCCAAGATCTTGTCCACCCCATCCCACCGCAGGGGGAATGTTGGAAGCCCATCCTTGTTGCTGTGCGAGCCCTGCCCAGCAGCAGCCACAGCATGGGGGTGTTACTGGCATCTTTGTGGCAGGGGAGGGGACCCAGCTCTTCAGGAGGGACCCAGGGACTGGGGTGACGCAGGTGACAAGGAGGGACCCCGGTGTCCAAGGAGGGGGTCCCAGCAATGACCTGGTGGCCCAGGTCTGGTGGCACTCAGGTGCCCAGGGAGGGGACGCGGGTGACGAGGAAGGACCCAGAGGCCCAGGGAGGGGACGCGGGGATCCAGGAAGGGACCCAGACGTTTGGAAACCAGGGAGGGGACCCCGGTATCGCATCCGGGGAGGGGACCCGAGTGTCCCGGGAGTGACCCAGCTGCCCGGAGAGCGACCCGGGCGGGGAAGGGACGCAGGTGACAGGGAGGTGCCCCGGGTATCTGGGAGGGACCCAGGCGACAAGGCGGGGACCCGGGTGTCCGAGTTACTACCAAAGATTGGTATGCAGACCAAGGCCACTGCTGGATCCTGTGTACCACATTGGGGGGTGCAGAAAATAAAAGGCTGCACTTGCGGGGAGGAGCGGACAGGACAGGTGACCCCAAACTGACCAACAAGGGATTCCATATACGTCATATTCAGTATAAAAATGAGGGATCAGAAGGGTCTCGTTCTCTCTTTCTCTCGCTCTCTTCTTCTCTCTCCGCCCTCTTTGACTGCTTTGCTAGCTTGGCTTGGCTTGGCTTGGCTCGGATCCTCTTCCGGTTCCTTCCTCGGGGCATCCGAGGAGGACTCTGACCATTCTGCCTTTAATCCCAGTTTGTGTGTGCCTGAATCTGGTACCTCGTTGGTCAGTTTAGGGTCACTTGTCCTGAAAGCTGCAAGTTGGAAAAGGACCTGGGTCATTGATGGATACTCAACTACATATGAACAAGCAGTGCGAGCAGGTGGCCAAAAAGGCTGATGGCATCCTGGCTTGTGTTAGAAACACTGTGGCCAGCAGGAATAGGGAAGTGTTCATCCCCCTATACTCAGCACTGGTGAGGCCACACCTTGAATATTGTGTTCAGTTCTGCGCCTATAAGAAGGACATAGAAATAGCAGAGCATGTCCAGAAAAGGGCAATGATGCTCGTGAAGGGCCTAGAGCATGAGTCCTGTGAGGAGTGGCTGAGGGATCTGGGGTTGTGTAGTCTGGAGAAGAGGAGGCTGAGAGGAGACCTTATCGCTCTCTACAACTACATGAAAGAAGGTTGGAGCGAGGTAACACTACCTCTACTGTTGGCTTGCTCGATGTTATTGGGATCATCATCATCACCTGGGGCATGTTCGTGGATCCAAAAGCACCATCACCCTTTTCTACTCCTGCTGCTTTAGGAATGCAGGCCTTAAACGGTACTAATTGGGCTATCTTTGACCCTTCAGGAATGTGTATGGGCGGTTGTAATGCCTTTACCATAATGACGATATTGCCCCCAGCAATACAAAAGTTCCCTGCCTCGATGATGATGATCTTCCCAATAACAACGCGCTTAACCCGCCCCCTAATGGCCCATTTAGCTGTGATGGTATAACGTGAACCTTTTCCTCCTCTATTGAGTAGCCGATGGCAGTTGCCACCGTCCACTCCTGCGCTTCCTCAAGTTGCTGCTCTGATAGGACTCAAAACGGAGTCAAGTGCCAAGTGACTTTATTTGCCCGAAAAAAAGTTTGCAAAGCAGAGAGAGAAAGAGAGAAAGGAAAGGAAGGAAGATAAGGGTCAGTTGGAATAGCCACCACCATGGATCTGTGGCTGCCCGTCAGTCCAATGTGCTTTCAGGTCCGGTGGGAGAACATTCCGTCCGATGTTCGTGGCTTCTGTTGTTTTATTGGGGACTATTCTGCTTATCCACACCCACCACCTGGCGGTGGCACGCATGCCCAACACCTGCCTCAGGTGGTCTTCAGGAGTCTCCAGATCCCTCGGCCTTCCAGGCCCCGGGTCTGGGCGCATGCGCAGGGGGGGGGTTGCAGTTTTCCACACTGACCGGGCACCATGCCTGACAAGTGGCCCAAGGACTACTGCATGAACTATTTCCCATTTAATTTTTTCAAAGGCTTGTTGCTACTCAGGGCCCCATGTAAAATCATTTTTCTTCCAGGTCATTTGGTAGAGAGGGCTCACAATCAGACTGTAGTCTGGGATACACATCCTCTGGAAACCCGCAGTACCTAAGAAAGCTTGTGTTTCTTTTTTGCTAGTCAGTGGTATCACCACCAACTTGGAGTTAAAAGACATACTGGAAAAAAAAATTTAATGTATTTCTTCTGCATAGGGGTGATTGATACTGTCAGTGGTTGATTCTCTGGCTCAGCTGCAGTGCCTGTGTCACGGTTTAGGGTCAGGGTGGCCCCTTAGCCCTTTAACAGATGCTCTCTGTTAACCCCCCTCCCACCCAGCTCAGCCCCCAGCCCCATCGTCAGCACCAGGACCCCCCATCTCCTCCCCAACACCTCCCTCACTACCCGTTCTTCCAGCACACACCTGACCAGCCTCTGCCACCTCACCGGCACCGTGTGCCCCTGCCCATCCCTGCACACGCGGATCTCTGAATCCCGCTCCTTGGTGCCCCACAGCCGGGAACCATGGGCACCCCAAGCCAGGGTCCCCATCCCCAGGGGCACACAGGACAGGGGCGCTGGCTCCCTGGACCCAGTCAGGTTTTGCCTGTCAGCCCCATGGCAGGTCCCCACACCCCGCTCCCGATAGGGCCGCTGTGCCCACCCTGCACCCCTCTGTCTCCAGAGCGCTCACGCCGCAGCCCCCTGTAGCCCCCTGTTATGAGTGGGGAACCCATCTCAAGGACACTAAGGCAGCTTCTTGGCTAAGCCATCTCTGCTACCTGAGCACATGGCACATGCAGCCTCTGCTCTTCTCAGAGATCTAGGACCCGGTCAGAAAGTTTGACACTGTCTTTTTTCCACTTCGTGGAGCCAAAAAACATCATTTACTTATCTAAATGACACAGAAATTGTAAGCAAAATGGAGAATATTTTGTAGAAAAAATGTCCAGAAAAACTGTACCTAAAAATTCATGAAGCTGAGGGCCATTTAGTTTGTCTACAGCCAATGCTGTATTCTCTGTTAGAAATATTGTAATTGCTGTAGACTTGCTTAGATTGGGGACTTACTGTACAACCGTTGTACAAGTATAGATGGAAAGTGGTCATTGGGTAGAATGGGCTTCCACCAACTGGTGATACTGGGGAGCTGCCCAGAAGCCCTGGAGACGCTCTGGGTGTCACTGGGAGCACTGGGGCTGGGTTCAACTCAAACTGGGAATGAAGTTACGGGCAACTGGGAGCAACTGGGGTCAACTGGGACCAACTGGTGCCAACTGGGAGCAACTGGGAAAGGGATTTCTACCAACTGGTGATACTGGGATGCTCTCCAGAAGCCCTGGAGATGCTCTGGGTGTCACTGGGCTTACTGGGGCTGGGTTTAACTGGAACTGGGACGAAGTTATGGGCAACTGGGAGCAACTGGGAGCAACTGGGGTCAACTGGGACCAACTGGGAAGGGCTTTAGCACCAACTGGTGATACTGGGATGCTCTCCAGAAGCCCTGGAGAGAGGGTGTGAAACCCCCCCCTCGAGGTGCATTGTGGATAAAACGCCCCCCACCCCCCCCCCCCAAAAAAAGGGGGACCCGGTGGGGGCCCGGGGGGAGGGGCCGCAGGAGACCCTGGCCCGGTAGGAGCTGAAGGGTCGCAGCCCCTCCAGGCGATGGGTGAGGGGGGGCACGGGCAGCACCCGCCGGTAGGAGACCCCCCCCCAGCCCGGGGGGGCCCCGCTCGGCTCCTCCGCCTCCGCCACTGCCTGCGGGGACAGCGGGGACACCCCCACGATGGGGACAGAGGGGACACCCCCCAACTGGGGACACCCCCCCCCCCAACTGGGGACAGCGGGGACACCCCCACGATGGGGACAGTGGGGACACCCCCCCCACTGGGGACACCCCCCCCTGGGGAGTGTGGGGTTGTGGAGGACACACAACATCAGGGTGGTGGGAACCATCATGGATGGGTTGGTGGAGGAACCCAGATACCATGATGAGCACCCAGACTGGGAAGGGGGTGTTGGGGGAGGAGACCTGACACCAGGGTGATGGGAACCATCATGGGTGGGTTGGTGGAGGAACCCGGGCACCACAGTGAGCACCCAGATGGGGAAGGGGGTATTGGGGAGGAGATCCAAGGTTGGGGTGATGGGCAACTTCATGGGGAGTGTGGGGTTGTGGAGGACACACAACATCAGGGTGATGGGAACCATCATGGATGGGTTGGTGGAGGAACCCAGATACCATGATGAGCACCCAGACGGGGAAGGGGGTGTTGGGGGAGGAGACCTGCACGGCATGCCGATGGGCAACAACGAGGAGTACAGGAAGCTCCGTGCCCCGCGATTACAGCTCCCGTCATGCCGAGGGCACAAACATCGCTCACAGGAAGCCCCGTGCCCCGGGACTACAGCTCCCAGCATGCCGATGGGCAACAACGTGGAGTACAGGAAGCTCCGTGCCCCGCGATTACAGCTCCCGTCATGCCGAGGGCACAAACATGGCTCACAGGAAGCCCCATGCCCCGGGACTACAGCTCCCAGCATGCCGAGGGACACCAACATGGCTGCCAGGAAGCTCCGTGCACCGGGACTACAGCTCCCGGCATGCCGAGGGCACAAACAAGGCTCACAGGAAGCCACGTATCCCGGGACTACAGCTCCCGGCATGCCGAGGGACACCAACACCCACCTCGTCCTCTCGCGTGACGGGGACGCAGCGCAGGTTGGGGACGTGCAGCTCCTCGCTGGCAGCGCTGACGCGCCGGATCTCCAGCTCGGGGCCCGGCCCCGCTCCCTCCGCCAGCAGATCCCGCAGCGACTCGTTGTAGATCTCCAGGAAGCTGGCGCTGAAATCGTACTGCCCGCCAGCGTCCCAAAAGCCTCTCTTTTCACCCCGAATTCGCCCCGGGTTCAGGGGGTTTGGGGCCTCACCTTCCAGCCGGTCTGGGCCAGATCCTGCGCCCCCTGGAAGAGGTGGTGCACGGCGCGCGGGATCAGCCCGCGGCTGCCGGGATCCACTGGGTCCGGCCCCTCCATGGTGTAGGTTTTCCCGCTGCCCGTCTGCCCGTAGGCGAA
>WUAM01001259.1:0-39312 GCA_024336885.1 Actenoides hombroni
AGAAGGTTGGTGTTTGGTCCCAAGACTGGTCCCACAGACCCCAATCCTTGTGACAGCACCAGTGTCTTCAGTGCCAGTGGGAGCTGGTGAGGTCACCAGAGGTGTCCCAAGTGGTAGATTCCCACCAGCCCTTTCCTTTCCTCCATGTGGGTTTAGCAGTGTGGATAGGAATAAACCCTGATGGAGACTGTGAACCGGTCTCTGGCTCAGCTCTGACAGCACTGCTGAGAAAGCACCAGTAGCACCAGTTGCTGCCACTCCACATTTCCAGGCAGGGCCCTTAAACGGGGCTCTTTGTGAAGGGCCGGGGCGGGGAAGGTGCCAGGGGGGTGCAGGGGGTTGGAGGAGTTGTCCCTCCACGGTGGGCGGCCTTTGAGGCCTCCCGGCTTGATGGCTGTTTTGCTTGTAACTTCAAAACCGTTTTGTGCAAGATCGGGACTGATCCACTGGGCTGAATGAGCTAGTGCCCATGAGTCTCAGAAAGGCAAATTCATCCCATAAAATGCTACTACAGAGCACATGGAGCATCAAGTCAGGAAGGAAACACTTCCTTTCTATATATAAAGTTATAAATCTAAAAAATAAGTAAATAAGTGGAAGTTTCATCACCAAAGCCAGAGCATGACTCAAGGCTATTTGGCTAAGTCTGGCAGTAAAGGACAATAGAATGTACTTAGTTTTCCTTCTTTTCTCAGTTTACAGGAGGAAGTAGTATTATATATTTCTTCCTATCAGAAATCTAGTCTGATTTCTTTATACACAACTAAATACTGAATATTCGGCGCCCTCGGAACTCCAAGCACACCTGCGGTCTTTTTCGCTTCCCGCCTCTCTTCCGATCAAATCCTGACCCATACGGAATTTTTGCAGACTGAAGCCCAGTCTCAGGCAGCGGGCCCTGGACACAAACAGGGGCCTATTTCTCCGTGAAATCAAGCTCACTTCACTACTTTTGTATTGTCTATTAAGAGGAGGTGTTTGGCACTCAAAGAATACCCAGGGATCTAAATGGTGGCATGGTTAGTCTGGGAGAAATCCTGATGCATTCGTAAGATTAGCATGCAGAAACCCGGTCTCAGGCACAGGGCCCTGGACACAAACAGGGGCCTATTTCTTTGTGAAGTAACGCTCACTTCAACACTTTTGTAATGTCTATTTAGGGGAGGCCTAGGCAGAATTACTCACTGCCCTGGCAAAAATCCCACAACAACTACAGTTATAAAGTCATCTCACTTTCTACTACAAAAAATAATTTTATTGTAGTCATTCTCTGCTTGGCTGAAACACAACCATGCAAACAGGTTACTTGTTTACAAGAGACATAAATGAGAACTTGATATTTGGTTTACACAGACGAATGCCACTACCACTTAGCTATACTCAATAACTCTGTCTTCTAATAACTGATCTTATGTGTCAAGGGCAAAGGAAGCCACAGGAAAAAAAAAAAAAAAGATTAAATCTTAATCAGATTAATTTGTAAAGAAATCCAAAGGAAGTCATTATTCTCAGAAACATCATTGCCTACTTCATCTTCAGAATGCTTCAAACTTCTCTGACGTAACAATTAAAACTGATATAAATTAATGTTGCTCAGATTACAGCAGCTGACTCACTAAAATGTGACAGATTTTTTTTGCAGCCATTTAACCATGGACATTTAAAATGGAGAGACACCACAGCTCTGCTGCCCTGTATTTTGTCAAGCTGCTGCAATTCAACTCATATCTGATCATATGTTTGAGTGCATTTTAGAACTTACTCTAAAGTAACTTAACCTTGACTAAGCAAGTAGTTTAAATAAGTAAGTAAAAGAATTGGCCAAAGAAAAAATAAAATATGAAAAATATGGTATGCTACATCAAAAACACTGTTTTGTAATGAAATTCTATTCAGTTGTATGCTGATGAGCTGTAGCAGTAAGAATTGTCAGGCATCTTGAGATACCTAGGCTGTATGAATGCACTTATTGTGCCTTGCTCTGTACAAAAAGTGTTAGCAATAGATGAACTTTGGTGCTGCAAAAGTCTCCCTTTTAGTACTCTTTAGTTTGGTAATTTGTACTGAACTCTTCCAAAGTTATGTGAGCACTGTACTCCTGGGATTTGTGTGTCCTTGCCAGTGAAGGGATCTCAGCCAAAACCTGTTTGTTTTCCCAAGTCTGGTTTTGGGCAGCTCACTGCCCCAAGTTCATGACACTTTGCCATCTCTTCTTGAACCTGTGCTCCAAACAGGAGGCTTGATTTTGCTCCTTTACTCCTAGACTCTTGCTGGAATCCATTTGGTGCGAGCAGCACATGGAAATGCAGCTCATCTGGTGATGGGGTGAATGTTTGGAGGGACTAGTTAAGCAGATACCCTTTGGGTTTTTTTCTGCTTATTTTTTTAGCACATTTGTTTTGTCCTTGGAAAGAACAGTTCAAGATTACAGTGGAGAAGGCTCACTGGATTCTATAGATGGATCTTGAATTGAAAATCTCCTTTATAATAATCTGTTGTGATTGCTGCTGAGGAATGGTTTGTTGCTAATTTAAAATTGATCCAAGTACTTGAAGATGTGCAAAGGGTTGGTCAGAAACTGGAGAGTTTTGAGCACCTGGTCACCCCTGAGCCTGATGGACTTTTTGGAGGGTTGGTGCTGAAAGTCTGTTCATGGGGTTCATTCTCTAGCCAGAGCAGGACTTGGAGATCACTGATGTCAGGCTTGGATGATCTTGAAAGTTCAAATAAAAGGTGTGGCCCAGCAGCAGCTCACATGTGGCAGCCTCAACCCACAGGCAAGTCCAGTCCCCATGAATCCCCAGTCCTAGAGAGAGTCTCCTTAGGCAGGTTCAGATGCCCAACAGGCATCTCACTGAGGGGCAATTCAAAGCCAAGTGAGATGTCTGCAATTAGAGCATGTAAACTGTCCTTCCATCTCTTCCCTTATTGCAGATGCCCTGGAATGGCACTGAAAACAAGAGCATGGAGAAAGGGAGATGTCTACATTCAAGGGACTCAACACAGCAAGAAGTGCTGGGGATTGAAGTGGGAGTTAAATCTCTTGTCCTTACAAGAGATTTGGTTTAATTGTTTTGGTTGTAAGAGACCTTTCAGATGATAGAGTCCATCTGCTCCCCCGCAGGTCGGCGCTGGCCCATATCCCATCTGCTCAAAATTCAGGTTCGCTGCTGCTGACTGCCCCTCATGCTTCTTTTCCCCTCTGTGACCTACTTAACACGTACAATTTGAAAAGTTCCTCGTCGTCGGAGATGATAATGGTGGAAAACGTGACTTGTAATCCCTTCTTGCTACAGTCTGCTGGACAAGAAATTGATTTCCAGGAAAAAAAAAACCAAACCAAAACCAACAAAAGTTGACTATGGATCCTTCTGGGGAAGAATGGAGAGAAGCTGCTCTTGACCACAGCAAAATCCTGCACTGTGGGGCTGTGGTTGCATTTGGGAAAGTTTTAGGTGTCTTGGAACGTAGAGAGGCAGTTGATAATGTAAGTTCCAGGTGCCTCCTGCCGACAAGGCATTTCTGATAAATAGCATTTTTAGAAAGGGTCATCATGATGATGTTACAATATATAGTTGCAGATGAAGTTTCATTTGTTTTTTAGCACAAATGAGAAATATTAAGCTCTTTTTTCATACTCACTTTCCCTGTTCCCTTCTTAATTTCAGACAGGACATTGACTTCTTTACCAAAATAAAGACAAAATATCTGGCAAACTGAAGGACATTCAGCCACATTTTTAATTAAAATTCATAAGCTCAGTAGAAGTGCAAGGAGTTTCTAAGCAGATAAAGCTTGTGGAAGCCCACTGCTGTGTGACTTTTTTGGTCTAATTGTTTGTTATAAAGTGAGTTTTACTGAAATCCAACACGATTTTAAGACCTACTCAGTTCATAAGATACTCTAAGCATTTCTAAGCAACTGATTTTAACTGTTAGGAAAAAAAAAACAAAACCATTATGTTTCTGCAACTCTCATTTGACAAACCATCACTATTCATCTTCACTGCAGTTGCCAAGGCTATGAGCACCTATGATCAACTATGAGCAGTTGATGAGAAAAATTTTTGACTTGACAAGCATTAGAGCTTACAGAGTCAAGTCTATTACTGGTCTACATTTTCTATTTTCCAGAAGACTATGAAGTAGCTCTGCAAAAGATTCAGGGCCAACAATCAAAAATCTTAAAAGTAAAGAATTGCATCCTGTATTCAGTGATCTTAAGTTACTATGTGGATGCTCATTCCATCGTCAAATGTATTTCATATTGCTAACCAAGTTTCTTCCTTATATCTGCTTGGAGAAACCCTAATGGTGGTCACATTCAATCTACCTCTGAGCTGGGTGAAGGGTGAACCACACAGCAGGTTGGTGGCTCCAGTAGCTGAGAGGTTTTCAGACTGGAATCAGATGGTGTTTAGCAGGACTAAGAGCACGGAGCAAGCAAACACAGGGCTATGCCTGTCATATGGATATGACTCTAGATACCCCAGTCCCTCAAGGCCAGATTTGCAAATGAGTTTTCAAAGGAAAGGTTTCCAGTTCCCCAGTAACGTGGTGATTGGTGATCTGTAGAAAGAGGAACACGCAGGGCTGTGCAGGGGCAGAGGGTGTTCACTCAGGCACAGAGAAGGGGCAGGAGGGGGTGTGAGTCTCTCTGAGATGAAAAAGTGAATCTACAAGCTGTATTTTGAAAAACAGACCAGTGATCTGGACTTTATATCCATCAGTGTTTAAGCTGTCCTGTCATCACCAGCATCTGTCCAGCCCTCTCAGTTTCACAGGGAAATTTAACAAAGAATTGCTGCAGCTCTTGGAATTTTGTTCCTCCTAGTATTGCCAGTTCACCCTCTAAACACAGCTCTAGCCTTTCTCCAGACAAATGCTGATAACCCAACTGCTTCTTATCAGCCAAACTCACACACACTAATTGACTTTTAGTAGGTGTAGCAATGTTTGAACAAACTCTGTTGTCACATCCCAAAGCCCATAAAGGAGGAAGCAGAACACATCAAGCAACAGATGCTTCCAGCAAAACAGAATATCCAGGACATAGTACACAGCCTGAGAAGTATTGGAAAAAGTTTGATGCAAGGAAAAGGTTTGAAATGTCAGAAGTGAGCTCTTAAAGAACGTCTTTTTAGGCATAAATTAAGGACTCAATAAACAAACAAAAACAAAACAAACCCACACAAACATGCTTGTTATTAAGGGGAAAGCAGGAACTCTGTTGAATTCTTTGGTTGAAACTTGCTTTGATTTTCAGCTCCTTTGTTTTCCACGGCCGTGGCCCTTTATTACATGAGCTAGTTTTAAGCCTGCTGCCATAGAGGTTGTGCCACTAGGACATAAGTTCTGCTTTTCCTTGGGTGCTACTGAAAAGGTCCCTCAGCCAGTGTAAATCTTGCCCTGTTCTTACAAGATTTTGAACCATCTCTTCATCAGGTGTTTTCTTTAGTGCGGAGTTTCTGGCTTACACCTAATGGCACTCTCATTTATTTAGCTGTCAAAATATCAACGTCTCTGGTACTTTCTCATTTCCAATACTTACTAATAGCCCCAAATAACATGGGATTGTTATTAGAGCCACACCTGTATATGCCCTCACTTGAAAACTGTTTCTGCCCCTGAAACCTCCAGAATAAAGTTGTTTGATCCATTTTTTTCCTTCGTATTTATTTCCCCAAGACAGCTCTTACTCCCTTGCAGCTCTTAGTGTTTGTCAAGCATGAAAATAAGAATTGTAGAAATCCTATTTCTGCTTTCTAGGCCTTTTAGTGGAAAAAGCAGCCAGAGAGGACAAGTTTCCCCAATCACAAAGTTGTTGGATGTATCTTTTTGTATTTATTACGGGTGGCAGGGATTTTTTGGGGTGGGGGGTGGGTGGGTGTCAGGCACCCCCCCCCAAGACCCGACGCCTCTTTCCTTTCCTCCCGCAGAACCAGAGCCCGGCTCGGGCAGTGACCCCCCCGGCACGGTGGCACCCGGACCCCCCCCCCGTGGCAAGCGTGGGGGTGGCCACCCCCCTTACCGCATCGTGGCCCCCCACCAGCGGCCCCCCGGCCAGCAGTGACCCCCAAATCCTGCACCCACCACCGCGCCGGGATGGGCGACAGCATCACCCCGGGGTGCGGGGCACAGAATGGCGGGCACCCCCCCAGCCCCCCTGGGCACTTGGTGCTAATCAGGGGGGTGCCCCAGGCACACACCCTTTCCTCCCTCCCCAAAATGCTTCCCCCCCGCCAAAATCAATCATTCTCCCACTTCTCAGATCAGCCAGAGCTGTAACAGCAGCTTTAAGGTGCAGAAGACAGGACAGCTTCCAGGATCCCTTTCCTGCACAGTAACTAGAAGTTCTCCAAGCACAGCAATAGACAGTACAGAACTACACTCTAATGTGCAGAAGCAAGGCTGTTCCTAAAGATAATTAACCAAAATATGGTACTTGTTTGAAAGGCATTATTGTCACATCCCTTCTGCTCAGTTGAAAAATCAAACTGCTTGCTTCGTATGTTAAGCAACTGATGGAAGACCCAAGCATAGTAACAACAATAGCTTAGAAGAGTGTTGAAGATCCCACAAAACCCATACTGCTTTCTCCAAATACATGAGGTTCCAACAGTAAAGAATTATGACTTAATCTTGTCATCAAGCCAGAAGCTGAAAGCTGATTTAGCAGAGTTTGTGTTAGTCAGCCATTTTTTTCTCAGAGAAAGGGAAACTTAAAATAACTCATGTGCTTTGGAATAGTCTAATTCTAGTCATAGATCAAGTGTTGCTGGATAATGGAGCTGTCTACAGTGAAAATGCAGCAGCACTTGCCAAACAAGCAACATACTCATCAGATGCATATATGTCAAAACAGCTTAGAAAATTAACCTCTGATATTAATTTAAAATATTTCTTTCCTATGAATATTTTCTCTGTAGCAACACATATCATGAAGATATGACAATTACTCAATTATATACTGTCTACCAAAATAATAAAAGTACAGATCACAGTTCTTCATATAATAGATGGTGGGGCACAGGAGGAAAGGAGAAGCTGAAATTGGGGTAGAAGGAAGGAGAAGCAGCTCCAGGTGGGGCAGAAGAAACAGCTCCAGGTGGGGCAGGAGAAGAAGATGCTCAAGGTGGGGCAGGAAAAGAAGATGCTCAAGGTGGGGCAGGAGGGAAGGAGAAGCTGAAAGTGGGGTGGGAAGGAAGGAGAAGCAGCTCCAGGTGGGGCAGGAGAAGAAGAAGCTCAAGGTGGGGCAGGAGGGAAGGAGAAGCTCCAGGTGGGGTGGGAGGAAAGGAGAAGCATGTGACAGTGGGGTGGCAGAAGCTGCTCCAGGTGGGGCACAGGAGGAAAGGAGAAGCTGAAATTGGGGTAGAAGGAAGGAGAAGCAGCTCCAGGTGGGGCAGAAGAATCAGTGTACAGCTGGAAAATATATTTACAGGGGGAATGTACAGTATTTAGGTAATATTTAAGAATTTAAGCAATTTTAAGCAAGCCAGAAGAATAATAGAAAGAGTTCCTGGTACAATATGGCACTTGAGCACAGGGAGATCCAACCATTAAGGCTGTAATGTGCTTCTCATGTGCCTAGCACAGCAAGAAACTGATGCTGGTTGCTGGCAAGATGGCTGGCCTGGCTTCAGGAGGTGTGGTGAGGAGGCACTGATGCTGGTTGCTGGTGAGATGGCTGGCCTGGCACAGCGAGGTGGTTAGCCAAATGAGAGATACCACAGAGAAGATTATGTGAGTTGTGGGTGTGCTATTGCATCTGTATGTTTGACTAGAGGGGAATCTTACATTCATGTAACATCTCCTGATGTTAAAGAGGCAAGCACTTATTTTTGTCATCAGAAAATTCAAAATGAGAAGGTAAAGGGCATAGTCTAAAAAACTTGATCTCTATTTCATGCTCCTGAGATAACAATGGTTTTCACTGCCTGTATACTGGAAGTTACACTTGGAATGACAAACATAGTTCAGAGGTCAGTATTTGCAAATGCAAAGGCTGCTGTTCAGCTCTTAACAATACAGAGAAAATCACTACTACTGAAAGTGTATCAGTGTTAGTGTATTTGCAAGAGTATTGAGTCTTACCTCACAGTATTTGGTGGTTATTTCCTCAATTTTATTTTGAATTACAAAGAAAAAGAGCTTAGCATATCCAGGGTGCTTTTTAAATGCTAGTCAACCCAACTAGGGCATTACTGGCCTGCATGCCAATCACAAACTTGGTGGTGCCATCTTTTTATGTAAGTACCAAGTAAAATTACACATGTTGGAGCATTTCTTTTTCATTAAAAAAAATACACATTCAAATACTTTGGTGGATTTCAACTAAGTGTATTTAGACAAATTGAAATGTTGCTATTGTATTTTACTTTTAATTATATATAAGTAGTATACACATTTAACCATACCTTATTTTAAAAACTATTTTCCAGTTTGTTTGGTTTGTTGGTTTGTTTTTTTTTACCACCACTTCTGTCACTTGAAAGCCTTTAAGTCCATCAGGTATTTAGAATACTTAACTTGTTTTTTTCTGTCCTTTAGTGTCCTAGTAACAACTAAATACCCAGCAGATGAAGTGGTCATGTAGACATGCTGCAGGTGGTTATGTTAGGTTATGCAATGTTAATTTCCTAAACCTTCTTTCTACTGTTGCTTGACTCCTAATAGCACCTGTGGAGCTCTGTTGTGGGTGAAATGTATTTTGTTGGCAATTTCTACTGCCTTTTACAGATCTAGACAACTGCTGTCTGTGGTTTTGTAACTGCCTGTATATCTGTATCTGTCCTTCCACTTCTCAGTAGAACCTTTTACACTTGTTTTCATGAGCTAAGACTGAATTTAGAAACAAGAAATTTGAAACATGGAGCTGTACACTTGGGTTTTTATATGCCTGTTGGTTTTTTTTAGCCTTCAAACTCGTAAAGGTAAAAGTGTTTGGAATCTTTCTACTTCTAAAATGTTTACCATCACCACTGGGAAGACTGCACTGCAAAACAAATCTTGAGTGTTTACTGGCTTGAGTCTTGGGAGCTTTGGGATGAGGCATGGCATTGAGATCTGATGACAGGCAGTTTGGCACATCTCTGAAAGTCATTGAAACTAAGGCTGTGGCTTTGTTTGTTCCTCACTGCTCAGGGACATTTCCATCTAAAGCTGACATATATTCGAGCAGTGAGTCTGCTTCAGGCAGCACATAGATGAGTAACTCTTGTGTGTGCATCTGTGTGAATGGTTTATGTTCAATTTTAATAGCATGCTAAAAAATGGTAAATTTCTGGGTATGGCATATGTATCTGAGAAACAGGCTTCTTTTTCCAAGCGTCTGAAAGTTAGAGACATATAACATAAAAATGCTGGTGCCATGGAGCTGGAACCTCCAGCTGCAGAGAGCAGGGGAGAAGTCTGAGGCAAGGACCAGGGATGTCAGTCCCACATGGCGAAAGACAGCAATCGGAAGGTAGTGGACGTGAGAAGCCAAGTTGTTCTTGGAATGTCAGCCCTGAAGGGACATCTTCTCCTACCAGTGCAGACCTCCTGAGGGGTCCCCCTGGATCAAAATCACTTGGATATTGCCTTGATCACCTCTTCTCTAAACAGTCATCAAGTAGTCCCTTAAAGAATAATAAAAATACTTGAACAGAATTACAAAGAGATAAACAGCTCCAGAGGGCACTTGGGGCTCTTTCCATCAACTTGAGGTACTCAGAGGAGACTGAAGAAACCTCTCAAGAAGTCCAAGTCAGTGAGAACAGAACTAATTCTGTTCAGTGATTTTACTTTTCAGCTCAGTTCTTCTAATTAACTGCACTTTCTGAAGTGAGCAGCGTGTTCTCACAGTGTCTGCTTCTAGCAGTGATAACATCCCATGTTTAGAGTTACTACCAAGGCTTGGTATGCAGACCAAGACCACTGCTGGATCTTGTGCACCACGTTGGGGGGTGCAGAAAAATGAAAGGCCGCACCTGCAGGGAGGAGTGCACAGGACAGGTGACCCTAAACTGACTAACGAGGCATTCCATCCCATATACGTCATATTTGGCATAAATTGAGGGATCCTAAGGGTCTGTGTCTCTTCTCCTCTCTTGGACCACTTTGCCAGCTTTTCTTGGCTTGGCTCGGGTCCTCTTTCGTCTTTCAAAAGGGTAATTGTATTCTGATCACAGATTTACAGGTGGCCAAGGAGAAGGGTGAAGAGGTTCAGAAGTCACCTCGGCCACAAGCCCCCATGTGGGACAATCACTGGTTTCCAAAGTACCAAACTAATCCCTGATGAAGGGGCCTGGAACAGGCCCTCTATTAACTATGAAAAGGCTGCATGAAGGTCTCCCTGGAACCTTCTCTTCTCCAGGCTGAACACCCCCAACTCTCTCAGCCTGGCCTCACAGCAGAGGGGCTTCAGCCCTCAGATTATTTTCGTGGCCCTAAAAGATACCCAAAAGGTACCATCCAAGTTTTGTCCTAACCTCCCATGTGCTTCCTTTGGAAATGCAACAACCTTTAGAGCTGTCTCTCTCCTTGCCAGAAAAAAAAAAAAAATTAAATTGCATAACCTCAATCTTGCAAAACGCGTGGAGGGGGGAGCGGCGGCTCCCTCCCCGAATCCGCCTGGAAAATATTACCGGGCTCCGGTAATCCCGGCGGGCTCCCGGTGCTGTCACCGGCGGATGTGTCACGGTGCCGCTTTCCCCGTCTCCGGGTGTACAATAGCGGAATTTTTCATCGGGCTTTGGAACCTCTCGAGCCATTTTCCTCTATTTACTTTCCGGTTGCTCATTTTTTTTGATTTTTATTCTTGTCGAAGCCGGCCCAGCCGATCCCGAACGGTTTGCGGCGGGTTGTTTTCGGTTGGGTTTTTCCCCCTCCAAACAAGCTGGCAGAGCGCGGCTCTCCCGCAACCATTCCCGGGCTCGGGACTACACGTCCAAGCATGCTGAGGGACACCATCATGGCTCTCAGGAAGCCCAGTGCACCGGGACTATATCTGCCGGCATGCCGAGGGAGACCAACAGAGCACAGGATGCCCCCTACCCCGGGACTACAGCTCCCGGTATGCCGAGGGACACCAACATGGCGCCCAGGAAGCCCCGTGACCCACGACTACACCTCCCGGCATGCCGTGGGCACAAACATCGCTCACAGGTAGCCCCGTGCCCCGGGACTACAACTCCCGGTATGCCGTGGGCCCGAACATGGCGCACAGAAAGCCCCGTGCCCCGCGACTACAGCTCCCGGCATGACGACAGACACCAACATGGCTCACAGAAAGCCCCGTGCCCGGGGACTACAGATCCCGGCATTGTAGCCGCTTGTAGCTGTTCAGAGCCGGTTGTAGCTGTTCATAGCTGGTTGTAGCCACTTGTAGCTGCTTGTAGCTATCCAGAGCTGCTTATAGCTGTTCATAGTAGCTGCTTGTAGCTTTTCAGAGATGCTTGTAGCTGTCTAGAGCCGGTTGTAGCCACTTTGTCTGTCTGGAGCCACTTGCAGCCGGTTGTAGCCACTTGTAGCTGTTCAGAGCCGCTTGTAGGTGGCTGGAGCTGGTTATAGCTGTTCCTAGCTGGTTGTAGCCTCTTGTACCTGTCCAGAGCTGCTTGTAGCTGTGTGGAGCCGGTTGTAGCCGCTTGTAGCTGTTCAGAGCCGGTTGTAGCTGTTCATAGCTGGTTGTAGCCACTTGTAGCTGCTTGTAGCTAATAGGAGGATCCAGGTAACAACTATAGACCAGTCAGCCTCACCTCCATCCCTGGAAAGGTGATGGAACAACTTATCCTTGGTGCTGTCTCTAAGCATATCAAGGATAAGGGGGACATTAGGAGCCGTCAACAGGGTTTTACGAAGGGGAAGTTATGCTTGACCAACCTGATAGCCTTTTGAGGACATAACCAGGTGGACAGATGATGGTAGAGCAGTGGATGTGGTCTGTCTTGATTTCAGTAAAGCATTTGGCACTGTCCTGCACAGTATCCTTGCAGCTAAACTGAGGAGGTGTGGTCTGGATGATCAGGTAGTGAGATGGATTGTGAACTGGTCGAAGGATAGCAGGCAGAGAGTTGTAGTCAGTGGGACAGAGTCTAGTTGGAGCCGGCGGCCTTGGGGAGCCACCACGGGGGTTTGGGGACCCTCCTCGGCCTTGGGGACCCCTCCTGGGGTGTTGGGGACCCACCACATGGCCTTGGGGACCCATCAAGATGGCCTTGGGGACCCTCATGGACCTTGGGGACCCTCGTGGGCCTTGGGGACCCATCACGTGGCCTTGGAGAGCCATCATGGGGCTTTGGGGACCCTCGTGGGCCTTGGGGACCCATCATGGAGTGTTGGCGACCCACCACGTGGCCTTGGGGACCCTCATGGTGCTTGGGGACCCATCAAGTTGACCTTGGGGACCCATCAAGGTGGCCTTGGGGACCCATCAGGTGTCCTTGGGGACCCTCGTGGTGCTTGGGGACCCATCAAGGTGGCCTTGGAGACCCCAAAAAGCTGACGCAGCTTTTCCCACTTGCCCCCGAGAGCTCTTGGCCGGGCTGCGGCCACAGGCTCCCCGCACCCCGTCCCTCTCCTCTGTTGCAGAGTGCGGCAGCCGCCCGGCCATGCAGACGGCCAGCAGGATAGTCGGGGGCTCGGAGGCATCCCGAGGGGAGTTCCCGTGGCAGGTCAGCTTGCGAGAGAACAACGAGCACTTCTGCGGGGCCGCAATCCTCAGCGAGAAGTGGCTGGTGTCTGCCGCTCACTGCTTTACTGAGTAAGCTCCAGCACCCGCCAGCTCGTCCCCCCCGCCCCACTTCCACCAGCTGCCCGATCGACCGGCTCAGCTGCCCTCCCCGCCGCCCGGGTTCTCTGAGCCAGGCCCAGCGCAGCCAAGTTTCTTTGGGTTGCCTTTTTTGGACTCCCTCTTTCTTTGGCTTGACTTTTTTTCCCTCCTTTTTTCTTTTGGCTTGATTTTTTGGACTGACTTTCTTTGGGTTGCCTTTTTTTGACTCCTTTTTTCCTTTCGGGTTGCCTTTTTTTGACCCTCTCTTTCTTTGCCTTGACTTTTTTTTCACCCCCTCTTTCTTTGCCTTGACTTTTTTTTGACCCTCTCTTTCTTTGCCTTGACTTTTTTGACCTCCTCTTTCTTTGGCTTGACTTTTTTTTGACCCCCTCTTTCTTTGGCTTGACTTTTTTGGACTCCCTCTTTCTTTGGGTTGCCTTTTTTGGACTCCCTCTTTCTTTGGCTTGACTTTTTTTCCCTCCTTTTTTCTTTTGGCTTGAGGGATCCCTGTGGGGCGGGGGGCTGTCCCTGCGGGAGTTCCTGGGGGCGCGGTGTCCCTGGGGGCGTCCCCACGCCGGCGGGGCCCGGGGTAATGCGGGGCCGCAGGAGCTGCTGCGGGGGCTGAACCTGGGCGGGCGGCGACCGGCGGTGGCGGCCGTGGCCGTGGCGCTGGCGCTGGAGGGCCGGGCGAGTCACCGGGAGCTGACTTCGCGGCTGCTGGCCGAGCTGGCCGGGGGGCTGCTGCGCCCCGACGACACCGCCCGCGCCTTCGACACCCTGCTCGGGGACCTGCCCGACCTCATCCTCGACACCCCCGAGGCGCCCCAGGTGCGGGCGGGGGGGGACACGGGGGGCTCGGGCGGGGGGGCCGTGGTCAGCCGGGGGGGGGAGATAAAGTGAAAACGGAGGGGGGGGTTTATGGAAGATCATGGGAGGAAGAGGAAAGAGGAAAAAAAAAAAAAAAAAAATAAGAAAAGAGAGAAAATGAAGGAATAGATTTCCCATGATGTTACCACTCCCGTCCCCCGAGGTTTAGATCCCAGCGGCGCTTGGGAATTAAATAATAAATAAATAAGGACAATAAAAGGATAGAAAAACACCGCCTGAGGCTCTGCGACGGAGGAAGAGGGAGAAGGAATTTAAAACCCTGATGAAGGATCTAACAAGCAGCTTTGGCAGAGCAGCTCGAAGCAGGTCACAGCAGCGAGACCGTCCCTGCTCGTGGCCCTGGTCCGGCACCTGGGGACTTCAGCTCACGCACGGAGCAGCCCAACACGGGCGGGGGGCGGGAGGGGGGATGGGTGGCACGGCGCAGAGCTGACACCAGATGTCAATTTTCCCCTCAAATTTCAGTTTTTCCCCCCCTCAAATTTCAGGTTTTTTCCCCCCTCAAATTTCAGTTTTTCTCCCTTCAAATTTCAGGTTTTTTTCCCCCCTCTCAAATTTCAGGTTTTTTCCCTCCTCAAATTTCAGGTTTTTCCCTCCTCAAATTTCAGGTTTTTCCCCCCTCTCAAATTTCAGGTTTTCCCCCTCTTCAAATTTCAGGTTTTTTCTTCCCGTCAAATTTCAGGGATTTTTTTTCTCCTCAAATTTCAGGGATTTTTTTTCTCCTCAAATTTCAGGGATTTTTTTCCTCCTCAAATTTCAGGAGTTTTTTTCCTCCTCAAGCCGTGGGCCATCAAGGTGTTGGGGTTCATGAGGGTGACCAACTGGTGGAGAAGGTCGGGTTGGCTCTCGAAGAGTTCGGGCGTCAGCTTCTTCATCACCTCCTCCAGGTGCTCGGCGGCGAAGGAGGGGACCCCGTACCACGTCTTGGGCTCCCCCCTGGAAGGAGGACACCCCCAAAAGTTCTTGGGTGGAGGTACCTCAAAAAGCTGCTTCCCATCCCGAGCCGGCGTGGGGTCACCTCTGGTGGGACGCGGGGTCGGGGAAGACCAAAGAGCCTCTTCCCAGCATCTACTGGGGCTTGGGGTCACCTCAAAACCTTCTCCCCGTCATCTACCGGGGGTTGGGGTCACCTCAAAACCTTCACCCCGTCATCTACCGGGGGTTGGGGGTCCAACCCTGTCTGTGCCTGGGGAAAAATGGCAGTAAAAGCTGAGGGGAGAGGCACCAGGGAAGCGTCATGGAGGCATCGAGCGGTGTGGGTGGGAAGGGACCTCAGAGATCATCTTGGTCCAATCCCCTCCCTGCTATGGGGACACCTCCCACCAGACCAGGTTGCTCCATGGAGTGTCCAACCCTGTCTGTGCCTGGGGAAAAATGGCAGTAAAAGCTGAGGGGAGAGGCGCGAGGGAAGCATCATGGTGGCATCGAGTGGTGCGGGTGGGAAGGGACCTTAGAGATCATCTCGGTCCAATCCCCCCCAACCATGAGGACACCTCCCACCAGACCAAGTTGCTCCATGGAGTGTCCAACCCCCTCTGTGCCTGGGGAAAAAAGCCGACCTGTCCTGAAGATACAACTGACATCTATTTTCTTCCAGTCTTCAGGAATTAATCATGATGGCATTTAAGATGTAACAGAATGGCCTCACAGTGACAGCAACCAGTTCCTTTATGCTCATGGATACATCCCATCAGGTCACGTGGTTTTAGGCTGCACATTCAGTGTAAGTATTCCTTAACTTGATTCTTCTCCACCAAAGGCAAGTTTTCCTGTCTGCACTTTTCCACCAGTATCAGATGCCTGGGATTACTGAAAGCAAATCTTGCCAGTAAGGACCAAAGCAGAGAAGGCACTGACCATCTTGGCCTTTTTCTTGTCTCTTGTCCCCAAGTCCCCTGCCACAGAGCAGGTACACATTTTCCCTAGTCTTTGCAACAGCTGATGTATTTGAGGTTCCGGAGAACTTCTTGGGATCCCGGAGAAGTTCTCAGGGTCCAGGAGAAGTTCTCAAGGGGGTTCCTGAGAAGTTCTTGGATCCCGGAGAAGTTCTTGGGGTCCCAACATGGTGGGTTTTGAGGTTCCTGAGAACTTCTTGAGATCCCGGAGAACTTCTTGAGATCCCGGAGAAGTTCTTGGGGTCCAGAAGAAGTTCTCAGGGTCCAGGAGAAGTTCCTGGGTCCCGGAGAGGTTGTCAGGATCCCACCATGGGTGTTTTGAGGTCCCTGAGAAGTTCTCAGGGTCCTGGAGAAGTTCTTGGGATCCCAGAGAAGTTCTCAGGGTCCAGGAGAACTTCTCAAGGGGGTTCCTGCGAACTCCTTGGATCCCGGAGAAGTTCACATACACTTATCATCCACCTGTGACATCACAATCATCTGCACCTTCCAGGTTTCTGCTCCTGTCCCAACTTTGATCAGCCATCTGTGATGTCACAATCTACTGTAGAACCCAGGTCTCTGTTCCTGTCCCATTTCCTGACAAGACACATGTGACATCACAAGCAGCTGCACCTTCCAGAATTCTGCTCCTGTCTCAAAATTTGATCTGCCATCTATGATGTCACAATCCCCAGAACAACCCAGCTCTCTGTTCCTGTCCCATACACATATCATCCACCTGTGACATCACAAGCAGCTGCACCATCCAGAATTCTGCTCCTGTCCCAACTTGGATCAGCCATCTGTGATGTCACAATCTACTGTAGAACCCACGTCTCTGTTCCTGTCCGTGGCCACCAGGGCTCTGTCACCTCCCTGGGTCACAGGGTCGGGTCCTGCCGTGGTGGTGGCATCTCTGGGGACCTCTCTGACGTGACCCGAAGCGTTCCCGGAGCACTTGGTGACCTTGGGACGCTCGGTGCCCTCCTGGAGAAGGTCCCCACCCGGGGCCACGGTGGCTTTGTCACCTCCCTGGGGTGTCACGATGGGTCCCGCCACGGTGGTGGCATCTCCAGGGGCTTCAGCAATGTGGCCCAAAGTGTCCCTGGGGTCTTCGGTGGCACTGGGTTCCTCTGTCCCCTCCACGATGACGTCACCAGACGTGGCCACCAGGGCTCTGTCACCTCCCTGGGTCACAGGGTCGGGTCCTGCCGTGGTGGTGGCATCTCTGGGGACCTCGACGGGCGGGATGGCTGCGGGGGGCAGGTCTGTCCAGCGACCCCGCGGCAGCCTCCGGAGAAGCGCTGGCGGGGAGCGTGGAAGGAGCAAACCCTCGCCGAAGGTTTCTCCTCCGCGCCCTCCAGAACTGGCTGCCTCCGGCCCAGGGGCGACGGGGAGGTTGGGGCGGCCCGGTCCCTGTACCCGTGGCTGCCGTGGGGCACCCAGGCTGGACGGGGATCCCGGTGGTGCCGGGCTGACGGCACCCAGCGCCCAGGGCCTCGCGGGTGCGGGCGCGGCTCGGGGACCGTCGGCGGGCAGCGCTGGGCTGGGCTGTCCGGGGGAGAGCCTCCCCCCGCGGCCCGCAGCCCGCAGCGGCGGGGCAGCCCCACAGGCCCCGGTCCGGGGGGTTTGACAAAGGTTGCTCAACTTGCTTCATCATCTTTCCAGCAGGACACTGTCCCCTCACTTCACTGTTACTGCAGCTGCTATTGAATAATGTATAAATAAATCCATTTCTATATGCAGTACAGTGTAAGAAATATGAATCTTAGGGTAAAACTTTACAGTTGTTCCTGTTGAGATGTATATATAAGATATCCTAGGTGCCAGTTATTAATTTCCTTAGAAAAATAATTAACTGGGGGGAACCTAATAACTTTTATTTGCTCACACTGTCTTTTCCTTTTTGCTCTTTGTACCAAGGTTCAGTTATAGAATTTTTACAAGAATTATTTGTAGGGTATGATTTCACGCAGCTGTTAAATAAAATGCAATAGTAATGACTATAATAAGATAAGGGGGGGAGGGGGGGGGGGGGGGGGAGGGAGGGGGGAGCACCGGGGGGGGGGGGCGGGGGGGGGGGGGGGGGGGGGGGGGGGGCACTGGTGTTACTGGGAGGCTGTGGAGGTGCCTGGTGAGTTCCGCGGCAAGCAGCAGGGGGCGTTACTGGTTCCTACTGGTCTATACTGGTCTATAGCGGACTATAGTGGTGTATACTGATCTATAGTGGTCTATACTGGTCTATAGTGGTCTATACTGGTCTATAGTGGTCTATACTGGTCTATAGTGGTCTATACTGGTCTGTAGTGGTGTATAGTGGTGTATAGTGGTGTATACTGGTGTATACTGGTGTGTAGTGGTGTGTATTGGTTTATACTGGTGTGTAGTGGTGTGTAGTGGTGTATATCGGGGGTCGGGGGCAAGGGGGGTCGGGGGTCGTGGGGTCCTGGCCGTTGGGCTCCTGGCCACACCTTGCTCCCCTCGGGCCCCTTCTGCCTCGGTGGCCACGGGACGGGACTTGGTTGCCCCGGGACTCGGTGGCCACGGGACGGGACTCGGTGGCCACGGGATGGGACTCGGTTGCCCCGGGACTCGGTGGCCACCCCGTGACCTCTTCCGTTCCCCTCCCCTTCCCCCGCCCAGGGCTGTACTACGTGGACAGCGAGGGGACGCGGGTCCCCGGGCGCGCCTTCGCCGTGGGCTCGGGCTCGGCCTACGCCTACGGGGTGCTGGACCGCGGCTACCGGCCCGACCTGGGTGCCGGCCCGGCTTGCGAGCTGGCCCGCAGGGCCGTCCATATTCAGCATAGGTCTGAGGGAACAGAAAGGTCTTTGGGGTTCTTCTCCCCTCTTGGACTGCTTTGCCAGCTTTGCTTGGTTTGGCTCAGGTCCTCTTTCAGTACCTTCCTTGGAGCATCCGAGAAGGACTCTGTCTGTTCTGCCTTTGATCACAGTCAGTGTGTTCCTGAATCCGGTACCAGAATCCAACTCCTGAACACAGCTCCTGTCTGCTGCAGGGCCCAGACTGGGACTCCCCCAGCGCCTGCTCCACAGCATCAGTGGTGACGGTGATGTAATTACCATCAGGGGGGTTGGGTTCGGTACTGGTCTTGTATATATTTGCATATATTCCATGTTTATTATTAATAATTTAATTTTCATTAAAGCTGTTCTAGTTTCATTTTGACACCTTGGGATGGGTTGATGATACCCTCAGGGGCTTGAGGACACGCTGGGGTGGCTTGGGGACATCCCTGAAGGACCTGGGGACACCTTGGGATGGGTTGATGATACCCTCAGGGGCTTGGGGACACGCTGGGGTGGCTTGGGGACACGCTGGGGTGGCTTGGGGACACCCTGAGGTGGCTTGGGAACATCTTTGAGGGGTTTGGGGACACTTTGGGATGGGTTGATGATACCCCCAGGACCTCGGGGACATGCTGGGGTGGCTTGGGGACATCTCTGAGGGACCTGGGGTCACCCTGCATGGGTTGGAGACACTCCAAGGGGCCTGGGGACATCTCTGAGGGGCTTAGGGACACCCCAGGGGGCTTGGGGACATCTCTGAGGGGCTTTCTGCTGTTGCTGGTTCTGCTGTTACTGGTTCTGCTGTTGCCGGTTGCACCGTTGTTACTGGTTCTGCTGTTACCGGTTGCACCGTTGTTACTGGTTCTGCTGTTACTGGTTGCACCATTGTTACTGGTTCCGCTGTTACCGGTTGCACCGTTGTTACCGGTTCCGTTGTTCCCGGTTCTGCGGTTGCCGGTCGCGTCCCAACGCCCATCGCTGGCACCGCCACCACCGAGGTCTCGGCCGCTTCGCCCCGGGGAAGCTTTAGTCAGGCTCGGCGACATCGCCCCTGGGCCTGGTGACATCATTCCTCGAGCCGGTGACGTCACTCACGGGCTTCGTGACGTCACAGCGGAGCCGGTGACATCGGCACCGCCGCCATTCCGCCTCTAACTTTACAACAGCTTCATCTCCTATATCAATGAGACACCTCCCCCTCATTCCCACCCCCACGCCCCCCACACACAAATCCGCTCCCTATTAACTAATTAGCCCTTATTAGCCTCCCATCACCTGCTAATTAGCTGCTAATAGCTCATTAATTACACATTAATACTTTACAGCGGCTTCACTTTCGTTATTAATGAGACATCTGCACTTAATTAACCCCCACGCACACGCCCCCAACACACAACCCCCCCCAAATCACCTAATTAGCCGTTATTAGGCCTTAATTAACGCCTGATTATTGGCCAACTGCTTCTTAATTAGCTATTAATAGCCATTAGCGGTTTCATTTCCTTTATTAACGCCCTGCCCCTGCTTAATAAACCTCCCCCAACGGTTGTGGTCGTGGTCATGGCCATGGTCATGGTGATGGTCATGGGAGAGGTGTGGTCATGGTCATGTCCATGGTCACGGTCATGGTCACAACATGGGATGGGCATGACCATAGTCATGGGATGGGCGTGGTCATGGGCATGGCCATGGTCATGGTCATGGTCATGATCATGGTCATGGCCACGGCCACAACATGGGCCGGGCATGACCACGGTCATGGGCTGGCCGTGGTCATGGCCGTGGCCACAGTGACGCCGAGGTCACGTCCACTGTTGGGCCGTGGCGGGTGGGGGCAGGGTGGGGGCTGCCCCCGGTGATGACGTCATCACCGCCCTCCCCCCACCCTCGCCCCTCCCCCCACGCTTCCCCTCCCAGCTCCGCACCCCCCCCCTTTGGGGGCCATGAGTGCTGTCGGTACGGATGAGCTAATGGGGAGGAATGCTATACAATTCCGCAAGTGCAGGCTACCTTGCCCCGTGACGTGCACGAGCAAGTAGGAGGCATGGTGCTACAAGCGCTGTGCAAGGATCCTGACGCCGGCCTCCCGGAACAGTCATTTGCAGCTGTCCGGCAGGGGGCAAGAGAGCCATATATTGACTTTTTAGAGCGTTTGCAGGTTGCCCTGGAGAGGCAGGTTGATAACGAAAATGCTCGACAATTGCTTCTCATGCAGCTTGCAATTGAAAATGTTAATGCAGATTGTATCAAGGTGCTAGATCCGTTGCGGAATAAGAAGCCCACGCTGGCAGATCTTATCAAAGCCTGCCAGAATGTGGGAACCCCTGTAACACTCGTGTCACGATCTGCCCAGTTCCCAGACCTCGCATTCATGTCACGACCTGCCCACTTCTCAGCCCTGTAACACCCATGTCACGATCTGCCCACTTCTCAACCCTCACATTCGTGTCACGACCTGCCCAGTTCTCAGCCCTCACACCCATGTCACGATCTGCCCAGTTCTCAGTCCTTACACTCATGTCACGACCTGCCCAGTTCTCAGCCCTCACACTCATGTCACGACCTGCACAGTACTCAGCCCTCACACTCATGTCACAATCTGCCCAGTTCTCAGCCCTCACACCCATGTCACGATCTGCCCAGTTCTCAGCCCTGTAACACCCATGTCACGACCTGCCCAGTTCTCAGCCCTCCCACTCCTGTACCGCTCTTTTTTCTTTTTTTTTTTCTCTTCTCTTCATCGTCGTCTTTTTCTCTTCTTTTTTTTTTTTTTTTTTTTGTCGCTATTCCAGACGTGGTTGTTAAACTCAAGTATCTGATGCAACGTGAAAGGAGGCCCGCCTCTCTTATCAAATTTCTTGTATTAAAGTGAACTTCGCAGAAAAAGGTCAGTTTCAAAACCTGTGAACTTCCCAGCTGCGCGTCTAGTTCCTCTAATTCTTTAAATAGCTATATATCTCCCGTCCGTTTCTCCTCTTTTTTTTTTTCTCCTCGTCTTTTTTTTTTTTCTTTCTTTCTTTTTGTGGTTTTTTTTTTTTTTTTTTTTTTTCTTCTCTCCCCTTTTTTTTTTATAAAAAAAAAAAAAAAAAAAAAAAAGAAATAGGTCCCTCAGGAAAGGTACTAGCCCGGAATCTCATGGCTGAATGTTCCCTATCCCGTGGCTCGCCTTCACTGCAGAAAGCACTCTCAGCTATCACTTCTGCCTGACAATGACAACCCATCATTCTGAGGGGGGCAGGACAGACCAGAACCTCCCGCTCCAAAACAACACAACGTCATCTCCTTGCAGCTGGGTCTCTGATTGTCAGGCAGAAGTGATGACAAGTCAATTGCCCAGCCATGGTGTGCCTGCTGATGGCCAATGATATAAAAAGATCTCAGTTTCCAGTGACATCTCACTGTCATCTATGGCCATGTGCCTTCTACTGGCCTATGAGCTCCTCAGCTATAATTGATGCCATAATGATGGCCTAACCCATCAGCCATCTTCTATCCTTGGTTTCATCCTTGTGGTGGGTTTACCTTGGCTGGGCACCAGGTGCCCACCAAGCCCTTCTATCCCTCCCCCCCCCCCAACCTCCACCAGCACGGCATGCAGGGAGAGAATAAGATGAAAAGAAAAGAGCCGTGGGTTATGATAGATAAAGTTGGTATTCTCTACTTTCCATCTGCAGGTGATGTCAGGCCAAGTCCAGGAAGCAGGGCTTCAGAACACATATCAGTTGCTTGGAGGACAAGCCGAATGTCCCCCCATCCTCCTCCTGCCCTCTCTCTTTATAGTCAGCTCAGGTCGGCTGTATCCCCTCCCCCACCTGCCCCCCCCCCCCCCCTGGGGCCCGGTTGGCACTGGCAGTCATAACACCGGGGTGGTTTCAACAACAATGCGGGAATCACGCTAATCAACCGCCCCAGCCCCGCCCGCGGGGCCGGGGTCCGGCCGTGGGGCCAGGGTCGGGCCGGGGTGAGGGTCCAACCCGGGTCAGGGTCTGCCTGTGGGGCCAGGGTCCAGCCGTGGCCACCGCCCAGCCGTGGAAAGGGTCCAGCCGGGGCAAGGGGCTGGCACTGGGGTGAGGGTCTCGCTGTGGGGTGAGGGTCTGGCCACAATGAGGGTCCAGCCGGGGCAAGGGGCTGGCCGTGGGGTGAGGGTCTGGCTGTGGGGTGAGGGTCTGGCCACAATGAGGGTCCAGCCGGGGCAAGGGGCTGGCTGTGGGGGGAGGGGCTGGCCGGGGAGGGGGGGCGGGCCCGGCGAGGGCCGGGCGGGGGGCGGAGCTAGGTTTAGTCCCATAGATCTTGAGATTTTGAAGAGGGAAACATTCAGCCTTGCATGCTGATGTCAAGTGATCAACATCCAAGTGTTCTTTCTTGCTGTGGTTCTATGTTCACTCACTGTTACACACTTTGTCACCCTCCATGGGAAACAGCCCCATGTTCTCCTAATAGTTAAAGATCCTGTGAAAAGAAAGATTCCCAATAGGAAGTATCTTCTGTCTTACTCTTAGCTCAGTCATGCCTTGATTCTTGGGGGAACAATTCCAGGTTTCTCTACTGCAAAATACTCAAGTAAAAGCAGTTCTAAGGAAGGTTTTCCTTGACCTTTCCAGAACCTTATACAAACAGCCTGGATCATCCCTGCAGTGAAAAAGCTACAGCTCTGAGTAAGTAGCACAGCTCATCCCTATTGACAGCCACAGCATGATTTCCAAGAAAGACAGGTTGACTGGTGGGCATCAACAGCAAACTATGAGGAGACCATTTTCTTATGGTCTTGGTAGTTTTTTTAACTAGTTGTTGATAAGAAGCAATAAATCTACTCAAGTGCTGACAGGGATAATCCAGACAATTTTTGCTCTCTGACTGAGTTACAGCAAATTTTCTTTGGTTTGTTTATTTGTCAGACATAATCTAACACTTATCCCCTTCTGCATGTAAGAAATTTACTGTGTTCCCCTCTGGCAGATGTTTGAGACAATGTCATCCTACACGAAAGCTGTATATTTTGAGATGTAGTGAGGTCCAGATTTAGTAATCACTGTTAATCTATGTGTCTCTACTACTCCCTGACTTGCTCTGTGAGCTGACTTGGGTGAAATTCCTGGTCATATAAACTATTTAATAAACATATGCTGGTCTGTCCTTAAAATTAGATGCTTTTCCCAGCTAGTGTCACAGGTTACTGCACTCAGAGGCTTTTTTTGTCTTTTTGAGTTTTATTTTTACCCAGTAGAGTTAATTTTGACATTTCTCTAGGTTTATACTCATTTTCAACATCCCTCAAAGATTAAGAAAGCTTAGAAAATGTAACAGAAAGAGTTCCATCCATTTTATTTCTGGGAAAAATCCCAATTCTCTGTTGCTCTGTCAGCTACAAATGACACAATGATTAGTGCAGGACCAGTTACTGAGAACTTTTCCCCTCTGTTTTCTCCAGCCATCATGAGGAGTCACAAAGAGTCCTGGGTGACATTGTAAAAGTAGAAGATAACAAACAGAAGATACAGGTGAAAGAAAACTCTGCAGAGCAGAATCCACACAGAGCAGTTCAACTAGTAAAGGTTATAATGCTTTTTGTAGTGTTACTAGTGGCTTGGGCTAGATGTTAGTGAAGTAATTACTGTGGGGAAAATTTAGTAAGGAGACTTTTTAAACAAAGTTTGTGGAGCATGTGCATACAATCATTTGTAATCTGAAATTCCTATCAAAAGATTGTGTGCAAGCACACAACTAGAATAAGATGCCAAACCAATTAACTGTTTTTCTTTCTGAGTTCAGTACCAGATTTTATTGCGAGGGTGTTGGTATGAAGTATTTGGAGGAGATCCAGACCACTTCAATGTCCTTCTTGTAGAGGGGGGATATTGAGGTCCCCTCAGTCACAACTACGGAAACAAAATGGCATAGTCAAAGACACAGAGTTTCTAGATTTCTCTTTATGTGGGCCACACCTCCTGAGACTGCTTGTTAACACCTCTCCCCTCCCAGTTTGCAATCCCATTAGAATCTCTGTGGTGACCATGAAACTGCTGAAACAGCCACAGGAATTGCATTTAGTAGTCCCTGGCTACACTCAATACATGTTATCAATTAGTAAGAGAAGAGCAACTTCCCAGGTGTTCATGTGAAGTTATTTAATTGGAAAGTTTTAAACCCAGTATATTCATTTCTGCTTCTTTTACAGAGAAGTTCTTAAGATGAGTATTGGTCTCCTTTTCCGTAGGATATTTAATCTGGAGTGGTGTCTAGTTAGTAGTTAACTGAAACTGCTTCTTTTCCCCTAACGGCAATAAACCAGAAAGGACTAATTACCCCTTTTTATAGGTGCACTTTGAAATTAAAACTCTAGAGAGGTCATGAGTAGTAAACCACTGTTATAGTCGATTTCACCATCTGCACCTTAAAATTGAGACTATGGAACTAGAAAGAAGTATTCACACAGCATTTAGCACCAAAATCCCCTAAACAATATTTTTGCTGTAGGGAAAATTTTCAGGAAACAGTGATAATTCAGTACTATTTTCTGAATCCTTTTAAAATAACTTTCTTTAAATAAATACATATTCCATTTAATCCCTCATTAGTACATAATTGAAATTCATTCATCTAATATCTGAGGGCTAGGTGTCAAGAGGAAAAGTGAGAGCCTCTTCTCACTTGTGCCCTGTGATAGGACAAGGGGGAATGGTTCCAAGCTAGAACATAAGAGATTCTGCCTTAACATGAGGAAGAACTTTACAGTGAGGTTCACAGAGCCTGGCAGGGGCTGCCCAGGGGGGTTGTGGAGTCTCCTGCTCTGGAGATTTTCAAGACTGGCCTGGATGAGTTCCTCTGGGACCTGGGTTAGATTATACTTAGATTATGCTCCTGCCTGGCAGGGGGGTTGAAGATCTGCAAGGTCCCTTTGAAGTATCACTCTGTGATACTGTGATCTTCCTCAGAACATTGGTAAACTGATGTGCTATGAGACTTCTCCAGAAAAGACTTCTGGACTTCATGTTCATTAAGAAAATCACTGAACACATGGAACAAGTCTGGCATTTACTTACAGAGTGGTAGAAACCTCTATGCTGTGTGTGCTGCACGTTTTCTGGTTCAGTCAGCATATTGTAGAGCTGTGATAAAGGGGACTGGAATCATTGCACAATAATGGTGATACTAAATTGTTCATTGACTCAGCTTTTTCTCCATTGTGTGAAATGTAACTGGCCACATAAGCCAATTCCTTTCATTATGCCTCTTTCCACATCTACACGTATCATGGCTGTAATCACCCTTTTAAAGTGATTTCTCAGACATAGCTCTTTTCTATAGTGTGTTTCTCTTAAACAGGTATGTTCACTACATTTCTGTAACCTGACAGCATACATTGTAACGTCTGCTTTTAGCTTTTTATTACTGCTGCAAGTGACTCCATTTCCTCTCCACTTGGTGTTCTGGAGGGAAAGATATCTGACATTTATCACTATTCCATAGCACACTGATGGTGTTTGGTCTGAATGGCTCCTTACCCCCATCTTAAGAGTTCCAAGGGTTATTCCTTGGCCCATGGTCCCCAGCCCAGAAATGATTTCTTATTACTTAAGAGAGCACCTACAATTAATGTGAGCATCTGATGGTGGCAGAAAGCATTAAAGGCTCTTGAAAAAAAACTTTTATGATAGCATTAATCAGACAGCATCTCAGGGGAGATGCCTCCTGCCTTTTGAATGATGCCATTAACTACCCTGAATAAGGTTTTTGATGATTTACACATTGAGCAAAAGCACAGTCAAATCTCCCTGCCCAGCACCAGAGCAGTTGCTCCTGGCTGTTCCCTCTGCTGTTTAGCTGAGTGTTTTGAGGTTAAGTTTGCTTATAGTTGTGTTTTGTTTTGTTTTTTTTGAGGGGGTTGTTATGCTTTATTTTTTAAATAAAACCCAAAAGTGCTTCAGTTGTGTCCCTGGTTTTGATTTCTAACATGCCCCATGATCTCAGTATTTCTTAAACACACTTCTGACAGTGCCAAGGTTCTGGAACTAGACTGTTTTCCACTCCAGATGTGTAAAGCTTTTGTAGAGTGCTTTGATATCCTATTTCTTCACCCTAAAAGAGAAAAGCGGGATGCATCCCAAACCCTTTTCCTTTCTCTTTTTCTTCCCCTACTCACAAGGGGGGAAAAAAAACACTTTTGTAATGGCTGGGATTATCAGCAGTCCAACACAGTTAACACTAACCCTCTGGGGTAAGACTGGGTGGCCAATGGGATGTGTTTGTGTCGTAGTTTATGAGAACATGGAGCACTTCCATTTTATGAGTTTATACAGTGTGGTCACTCAGTGTAATAAGGTAGGATTTTTATCTCTGTTGTCAAGGTTAATGTTTAGTGGATGTTTTCAGTCACTGATTAACCAAGACATCTTAATGAGATGTGATATCATGTACTGATCCTTTTGTGTGCACGCTAAGCCTTTAATCTATATTACTATATGCTTTTAATTTTCAATTGCCTTAGACTAATATCTTCTGAAGGGTTATGCTTAGTACAAGATTTGACAGCCAGTGGAAGATTTATGCTGTTCTCGTGCACCCTTGGGCATCCTTGGGCACCCCACTTGTGCGTCCTCGTGCCCTCTCGTGCACCGTCACCTGTCCACGTGCACCTTTGGGCACCCCGTTTGCACATCCTCGTGTGTCCTCGTGCCCCCTCGTGCACCATCACCTCCCCTCGTGCACCTCTGGGCACCCCCCTTGCATGTCCTCGTGCGTCCTCGTGCAGCCTCGTGCCCCCTCGTGCCCCATCGTCTGTCCTCGTGCACCTTTGGGCACCCACTCGCACGTCCTCGTGCCCCCTCGTGCACCATCACCTGTCCACGTGCACCTTTGGGCACCCCGTTTGCACATCCTCGTGTGTCCTCGTGCCCCCTCGTCCCCCATCGTCTGTCCTCGCACACCTTTGGGCACCAAAGAATCCAGCAACCCAATCCCTGACCACTACTAACCCAGTTGCTCCTGTACCAACTCAAATGTCCCCACCCAGCACAAAGGCAGCACCACCAAAATAAAGGATTTATGTAGAACAAAGGCAATATAGAAAAGAGGCCCCTCCCCCAAAAAACGATCTCAAAATAAGACAACTATCTGCAAGCTTATTGGCTGTCTAATCACCTTCCTCATGAGCATCTTCACAGATTGTGCCTTCCCACACAGAGCAGTAACTTTGTCTTATGGACCCTGCTCTAAAATGAAAATCCATCTCCATCTTCACAGACGTGTCTTCTAAAGGCCACTTAACCCACTTTATCTCCCGCACAATTCACTGCTTCTAAAAAGAGTTTTGAGAACTACCATACAACCTACAGCTTGGGAGCACTATTATTTGTACAAAGGAAAATTTATCATCTGCTCTGACTTCTATTTAAAAGGAGAAAATTACACAACTAAAGAAATAAAAGAAACTAAAGAGATAAAGAAATGTGGAAAGTCTTCGAGGGAACAAGAGATATACCTCACTTTAAGAGATAAGGCTGAATTGGAACATTTTAGGGTTAAACTTTCAGAAAACTGCAAAATTAGTTTAGCCTAAGAACCCCCCCGCTAATCTCACCTTCTATTATACAAATACTATCTGCTTATAACACAGTGACCCTCTCTGTCCTGAACCTGGATTCCAAAGGAAGTTGCAGGGACTGGAAATGACTGCTTAGAGTGGTACATATTTGCTGAATGACATGCAGCAATGACAGCATCAGCTTCACTGGAATTAGCTGCACTGCAAACAGAGTCCCTCTGAACTGCTCGGCCTGTTCCAGCCACGACCAAAACTAGAAGCAGATGGAGTGGAGATGAGAAAATCCCACTTTTCACCTCAAAACCATCTCTCTCAAGCGCAGCAATCAGGAGAAACGACTGATGAGTGTGATGAGATCAAATGCTCTGCCAGATTCCCACTGTCATCCCTCTTGCTGACAAATCTACTGGCATCAGACAGGTGCCCAGCCCCTGCTTGTCACGAAGTTCACGGGAGAACATCACTTCTCTCCACAAATCTCTGCCCACGTGCCCTCAGCACTGCTGCCCGGGCCCTCCAGCAGCAGCCTGCTGAGAAACCTTGCAACTCAAACCTTCACCCACTTGTGGTCAGGGTGATGTTCCAGTATCTCTCTGTTCTTGTGGTTTATGCTTTTTATTTTCTCAGTAACTGGCATTCACTGACTTAAAAATTGCAGACTAAAGGGAAGTTGCAGGTGGATAATTTTTCCTGACAGATTTTCACAGAATAGGGTTGTGCTATGAAGCATGTTACAGAACTTGTTGACTTTCACTTTTCATGTAGTGGTCTTGTGAAGGTGTTAATGTCCTTCGCTTAATTAAAATAATTTTAACTCTTTCAGGACTATGGCTTTAATAGCATTTGATTTGTCTTTGTACACTTGTCAATTGCTTCATTAATGGATTTTCTGAAATGAAGTCTTTTAATCCCATATATAGTATTTCTGATCATTGTAGAAGTGCAGAAAAGACCACCAAGAGGCTGGACAGTCACACGAGTTTCTTTTGGAGAAGAGACTCCAAGAGATGTCTAAAGCAACATGCTACTGCTGAATGACACCTAAAGAACCACATCCTTCTCTGGGAATAAACTCATTTGATAGTGACAGAAGATAAAATAAGGGACAACAACCCTGAGTCATTGACTTTTCATAACCTCTTTCACTTTGATCAGGATTATCAACACATCTAAAGCAACATAGACAGTTGTAAAAATCAATAATTTATTTTGTCTTTATTAATGTTCTATGATGTGACACAAGCATCATAATTTACTCACATAGTAGATGTGTTATTTGAAAATTTTCTATGCAGAATTGGTAGTGTGTTTGAAATGGAAAAATGGTTCATTGCATCTGTGATCCTTCACATCCAAGTTCATATTGCAACTTGCTAACTCATATATGCCTGTATTTGCACTTCAGGTCTTAGGGTTCTCTAGGTTCCTGTAATAAGTCTAGTGGTCTTCACATCTGTCCAACACACACCCCAAGTGCTGACTTTCAGTGTTCAGTCCTTTGCTGGAGACTGGATGGAAAGCAACACTAGAATGACTGAATGAAAAGAAACATCATGCTGAAATTTTATTAAAAGTCACAGGAGATCTAGTCTACTAAATCTTTTGTTAAAATGAAGTGACAGTTGATGACTAAACCTTCAAATTTGCTTTGAAAACTTGAACAACTTTTAAAAAAGTTACTCTCAGGGAGAATTTAAAACATTCTCAGGGACCCTGGTGAAATGACAGGCTGGTGCATTTGAGCACGTCCATCTTGAATCTTTAAGCTTGAGGTAAATACTTCTTAGGATTTCCAGGTGAGATGCCATAAGGCTCGTTTGCCCTCTAAGTGCCACTTTCCCAGCCCAGGACAGGGCATTGTGTTCCTGTGTTCCCATAGGTCCTGCCTGTTCTCTGCTGCTCAGTCTGACCACAAAGGCTTCATGGCACAGTGACTTTCCTCTGCAGTGCACACAGCAGGGCCACAGTGAAAGGAGTGGTAGGGCAAGTCCAAACCCAGTCCCAGCTTGTTTGCAGAGAAATGACTGCCAGAGCTGCAGAAGGGGCAGCAAAGCTGGCATCCTGAGGTCAAAACTTTATTAAAAGCATTCCTAACATGGTGGAACCATCAGCTGCTTTCTTATTCCTTCTTGGAGGATTCCTTTGGCATTTCACAGGAGGATCCCTGTATTGCTAACTGGTTTCAGTGACCTTCCAGTGGGTTCATTAGATCATTAAGATATGAGACTGTTTGGTGGAACAGGATGTGCTTTTGTAGTTGAATAAGTGATTTGTGTGGTATTTTATATGGCACTTTACAAACAGTGGGCTCATTCTTGGGTGTTCATCCTGTTTCTAAGCAGTGGAGCTTCACTGGTTTCATAACATTGGTAGCAGAGAGGAGGATTAGGAAATATTTGATGCATGAAGTGAGAGGAAGCATGCAGTGTCTAGAGAGTGGGCTGGGACAGAACTTATTAGAGAAGATGATGTGGAAAAGAGAATTATCAGCTGAAGATATTTTAAGCCATTCCAGCTGCTCTTCATCAATATATATAACGAATTGAACCAAAAATAAACTAAGGAAATAGAGATTTAGGTGAGAATATCAGTCAAATTTACTTCCAAAGTCTGTCATTCATCGTCTGCTTTTTTTCATTTCTTTAGAGTCTCTTCTTCAACACTGTGCCACATGGTTCCTAAGCAGTGCATAGTTACTTAATGCTGTGGGAAGGCTGTATTGACAGTTTTGTTGGTAAGTATTATTAGTTTATATCTTAGAAGGTTATATATCTTATAACTAAAAATCCAGCACTTGAGCACTGTATCAGACCCAATTTAAATGCCATTAAAATAAATGTGTCAATTCAGACTAGTGCATTAGTGAAATCCACTCCAAATATGTAGGTATTAAACCTAAAAGTAATTTTACTGTTCTAATATATATATAATTATTAATGATAATAAGAAATCATTTGACAGAAAAGTTTAAATGTAATAACCAAAGCAAGTTTTAAAAAGTAATTCTTTCTTAATCTGCCAATTAGTTTCTATTATACCTTACAATTAGCTTTTTAAAAGCATCACATCGTGGTAACCTCATATATTCATCACATTGATTAAGTGCTTAGTTCCTTGAATGTATGTGTACCAGCTTTGATTGAAAACAGTTTTGTAGATTGTATATCTAATGCTATGTTCAGTGCTTGCACCTCTAGAGCAATGGTCATTTCTATTAAGGAAAGGAAGTTTTTAATTTGATCAAAAATTTCAGAAGAATTTGAATCACAATATCTTTTATGTCCAAGATTCATGATAAAGCAGATCAAGGCATAAGACTGGGAGGCTGCAACACTGTTTTTCATTTTGTCATTCATCCTTTCATCTCTTGAGTATTGGAATATTTCACCTGCAAAACAGACAAGAAATACTATGTCAAGAAACAGTATGTTATCATTTTGAAGCTCGTTATATGGCTTAATTTGAGTTTGCTCTATGAGTTTTTGAGTTAATCGTGTGGAAAAGGGGAAGAACCTCCACTGTTTTTAGAATTAAGGGAATAAATAGGTGAATGATATTTTTCTATCAGCCATGTAATGCAAGGTATAAGCTTTGCACTGAGAAATGTCTTCATTTGATGCTTTTTGCTAATTGGAGGGGCAGTTCATGACTAGGTCAAGTTTGTCTTTCAGTAGGAAACTACAATCATGTATTTCATAAATACAGCTATTGTTTTTGCTGGCGTCACGTTGTATGTAGCTGTTAGAAGAGCACTGTGCAGCATTTACAAATCTTAAAGGCCAGGGAACGGTCTGAAAAATCTTCTTTGCATTATTTGGGGGACTGAAAAGCTGTTTTGAAGGGAACTAAAATTTCTAGAATTGCTAAAGTGGAAAGTGTGCACCAATGCTTTTGAAGTTTTTCCTAATTTGAAGCTCTGATTTATAAAGGACTATTTTATTAAAAGAAATTGCTCTTAAGATTGGGTGTTTTATATAAATACTAGGCTGTAGTTTGCAGATGATAGATATTTGGTGTCAATGTCAAATTGAAATGGAATCAAAACATATCACTGAAGCAAACGTCCTTAAAATTAAGCTCCAACAATATCAGCAATCTATTATTTCCTGAGGTGCATCAGGTTATTCTTGTTTGACTCAAGAGACAATACCAAATTTTTCAGCTGCCCATCACATATTCAGCAAGTTCCTGGAAGTAATAATCATATAAAGCAAGCACTGCTACTATGAGTCATGTATTATAATCTTCTTTTAAGAAGCTACAGCCAAAAGCACTCTCCACCACCACTTTTTATCTAAACAACAGAGATTAAGTGTTTCAATGCTTAAGTTCCCTTAGTTCATCTTGATAATGAATCACGGAATAATTAAGGTAGTAAAAAGACATCCAAGATCATGAAGTCCAACTGACTACCACACATTAGGTAGCTTAGACTGTTGAAGAAAATGTTAATTATTTCGAACACTTCATTTTATGCCTGAAAGTAATATTTCTTGTGTTTACAATCAATTGTAATTGTCACAGTCACAAGGAAGCTTAGAAGTGAGTCACAGATGGTTAGAAATAAGCAACAGGAATCCCAACCCCCACTGTTGCCTGCAAATTGTGCTTCCAATTCTCTCCATCTCGTTTCATCTCCTTTGCAGGCTGCAGTGGCCAGAGATAAACAGAGAGCACAACTAGATTTTGGGCTGGTTGAGCTCCTCCTTGCCACTTGGCTGTGCAGTGATGTCAAAACACTGAGAGATACCAATGCCTGGGGTGTGATTCCTAGAAGTTTCTGCAGAAGGCTCAGTAGAAAACCACTGATGGGTCTCCCAGAGGGAGATTTTTGGAAGAAGTATCCTGTTCATGTGAATCTTGTTTTAAAAAACAACTTATCCAGACTAATATTTGTTTTGTTGCCTTCCCTGTTCTATAGGAGGTGATAGGTCTTTGCATTTTATGAAATGGATAGGGTAATATATTGTATGCTAATGTAGAGTAACATACAATAGGAAAAAAACAAAGCAAACAAATTTGGTGCCAAGTTACTGGGTGAGGGAGCCTTATGAATACCTTTGCTGTCCAGCTCAGAACGGAGTCACTGCCTGAGCCAAACCTTGGCATACAATCAGAATGGAGAGGAAAACAGTCACTGTGCTGAAAACTACAACAATAAGCACCAAAAGTCTCAGTATTAATATGTTTCATGGCATCTAATTGTTCAAAAGCTTTTTAGCATCATTTGCTCTGGAAGTAATCTGTTATGCAAATTCATTTACAGCTTATCTTTTTTCTACACCTGCTTTACTTTACTAAGCATAAACTATAGTAGTGACATGTCTTCTGTACTCACATGCCTTTTGCTCCTGTTTGTCACTTTATACCACCTATTCTGAGTTTATTCTCTCTCCTGACTTTATTTTAATCAATTTAATCAACATTTATTAAAATACAGCCCATTGTATAAAGTCAAATATAGAAGGCATATATAGAAAATGTCTAAATACCCACTGCACTGGCTACAGGGGCATTTTGTGACACTCACATTGCACATTACATGGAAAATACACGGCAAAAATCCAAGTGACAACCACAGCATAAAGGGTTTACTCCAAACTCAAGTTCTTGGCTGAAAGAGAGTAAATAAAGGTTTGCATAAGGTAAAAACACAGGTAGCATTCTTAACATATCCTCTCTGCCTTTGTTCTCTTGGGTAAGAGTTTTAATCACTTCAGCTCAATCTTAATATGACAGCACAAAACAGAGTGAACTAGGTGCTGGTGTTTCCCACTGCAGCACAAGATTTTTCCTATGTAAAGTCCCCTCTAGCTGGTGGTGTCACATTCACTAGCTGAAGTTCATCACATCCTGCACCTGCAAAAGTAGTTTAATTACAGCATAAGGAACCAAACAGACAAAATGTAGTAGTATTAATACCTTAAACTCTGCCTGACAGAATGCTACCATTGACCAAACAAACAGAAGGACAAACTATTTATCTAGTAGCAGCACAGGATAGGCCCAGGCTTACCCCGGAGTAACAGCCGCAACGCGACGAAAATCCAGGCCGCCACCAGGGACAGGCGGGGACACCGAGGTGACACTGGGGACAGGATGGGACAGCGGGGTGACACCGGGGTGACACCAGGGACAGGGAGGGACACGGGGGTGACAGCAGGGTGACACCAGGGACAGGAAGGAGCAGCGGGGTGACACCAGGGACAGGAGGGGACACTGAGGTGACAGCGGGGACAGGAGGGGACAGCGGGGTGACAGCGGGGACAGGAGAGGACAGCGGGGTGACAGCGGGGTGACACCAGGGACAGGAGGGGACACTGAGGTGACACCGGGGACAGGAGGGGACAGCGGGGTGACAGCGGGGTGACACCAGGGACAGGAGGGGACACTGAGGAGGCGTCTTTTAAACAAGTATCTGTCATAGTTAAGACAGGTTCAAAAAACAACAGGACACATACGGGGAATAAAGATCCACCCAAGTCTAAAAAAATACAAATTTACTCTATCTAGCCCTAGCAGTTCAGAAGCTACACATTTGCTGTCAGATATCCTGGGGAACTGCACATCTCATTTATCCCTTTTTCTGGATATGTGTTCCTGTCCACTATCAAATTACTGGGTTACACATACATTTGGTCTCACCTTATGTAGGATTGCTTCAATGAAAATGAAAAGGATGCACTTTTTTTTTCCTGTAAAACATCTGGTCCAATTTATAAGCTTTTACTTCTGTTTTCAATTCTTCCATACACAGAGATCTCACCAAATGGATTGCAATTAATGATTTGAGAATATAGGGTCCCAGTGCTGCAGCATTACTTTTATTGGTGCCACAGGGCAAAACTTTTGCCCTATAACCTGTGTAATTCCAGTGATGATGCAGATGATACTATCCTTGCATATTATGTCAGATGTGCTATGCAGGAGGCAGGGTTGAATCCTCTCCTTTGTGGTATCTTGTTAGAAGGTATTAAGTATGACCATCCATCAAATTTATGCAGAAAATATGTACCCAGATTTTATTTTTAAAAAAAGTATTTGCACTACTGCTCTTTTTACCCTCACATACTGTAGTAAATCCTTTCTCCTCAGTGCTAATGCCATTCAACTGTCTATCTGAAGTACAGAGACTCAGCCCATGAGAACAGGGCAAAGACTGAAGAATCTGTTAATCCTCAATGAATTATTAATGGCACAGATGGTGGGATTGCTGGATTGTTCTCCCAGGCCAAGTAGAAGGTCCTGACAGTGGTCTGAGCATATTTTAGCTCAGTTTCCTACTGGATAAGTATTTTGGTGACCCAATGCATTTTTTTTCCCAGCTCTGCCATTGCTTTGTCACAGTACTCATTTTTATCTTAAGACATCCTTCCTCCTAGAAGGATGAAGTAAGGTTGAGCTGCAAGAATATTTAGCTTTCCATCTCCATATTTAATACTAAGTTACACCATCAACTCTAATTGCATTTAAAATGATGAGTACTGGTTAAATATATAAAAAAATAAACAGTTTATTATCACAGATGCCACCATTTATTTCCTGAGAGGGGAGGGAGACTATATCTGTAAGATTTCATATGCTTCTGCATCAAAATGCAATACAATAAACAACGGGGTTTACTGGGAAATTACAGCTATAAATCCCAGCATTCCAATCAGCTGATATCCCTGCTCCTTACAAATCCTTCCTCCTTAAGCACCCTGGGGCAAGGACCGTGGTGCCTACTGAGACATTCTCACAGCTCCGGATAGGACACTGCCTGGATGCCACTACTGCTCCAGTCCTCTCCTGAGTGTCCTGCCAAGTCCCCCAGCTATCAGAGATGATAGCCTGAGAATGAGGGGAGAGTAAACGGTGGAAATCAGATTGATATTGATAATTACAGCAACATAATCTCCCCAGCGAGGTGCTAATCCTTCTCTACAAAGGCTGCAGATAGCCTCCATGGGTAAGGGATGTTTCTACAATTCTCTGGGCAGCCAGATTTTATCCTGGGAGAGATCACTTATTTTTCAAGCTTAACAGAATATAGAAAGATTTCAAAACGAGAAGTTTAATGTGATCAGATACACGGTTAACAATTCTTATGCTCCAAATTTTATATGTGCATGAAACTAATTAACACACTAACTTTTTCCTGGGATTTAACCCCCAAAATTGAAAGCCTCTTTCTCATGTACACTGAAGAATGGACTAGGGAGATGTATATACATACTCATATAAATATTCATATGTATTCATATACATATTATAGGAATTGACACATTAATGGGTGGGTGGTTTGTGAAGTGGGACAAATTTCCCACACTAAGCTCTAAAGTCTATTACCCACTCCTGTCGGGGCACTCCCTACGTGACGGGCAGCCCGAGCAGCATCAGGTGAGGGTGGTGACTGCCCTGTGGCAGGGAGGCCCCAGCTCCAGCCACCCTTCCCAAAGCTGCAGGGTTTGGGAACACGGGAGAAGCTGCCATCCCCTGCTGGCAATATTTGCCTTTCTAACTTGGCATTTCCTCCAGCATCAGAGTTTCCCCTTGTCTCGTTCCCAGTGCCAGCCCCGAGGAGTTGGGTTTGCTGGGGACGTCCCAGGCAGCTTCCCAGGCCTCGTGGGGTGTTCCTCTGACCGCAGAGAAGGTCCAGCTGCTCCTGCCGGAGAAGCCAACTCGTGGGGTGCCTTTGCTAGGTGACAAACCCCGTCACCCCGTGTTTGTTCTGGGAATGCAGCAGCTTTTGTCAGGGCTTTTACTCTCTGCAGCAGTACACGTCTGAGGGGTGGGAGACCAGGGAGGGCTAAGAGGGCACCAAATTAATCTAAGGCTAATGATAGCAATAGTAAAGCACTTAAAGCCTAGGAGAGGTTTTGATGCTCCCCCCCTCTGATATTTCCCATCCCAGAGGTGCTTTGCTTCCTATTTTGACTGTTTTTTGATGCAGGATTTTGTTCTGGTTCTTGCTGTGCCCCACACTGGCACTGACATCAACCGACAGCACGATGTTCATGAAATCCATCTTCTCATCAACAATTTTAGGTGTTCTCCACCAACCAGGAGGGAGGAAGGGACAAGCTCTATGGAAAACCTCCACTATCATCACCACTTCTGTCTGCTGCACCACTATTTACCTAAGCTGGAAAATTAGACTCTGGTAACTTAGTCTAGGTATATCTTTTTATTCACTTGAAATATCTACATTTTAAATACTTTATTTAATGATCATGAGAGCACTTAAACACTCTAAACCAACAATAAAGTTTTGAATGAAGTTCAGAAGAAAGAACACCTATCTATATTCTATTGATTTTTCAATAAATGATCTGTTAATCAAAATCTGCCCATGACAAGCTAAAGGAGTGAGAGAAGTGTTTTAAATGGACTAGCAACTCAAATCACAATATCCCTTTTAAAACCTCCATAAACCTCATGTGTAAGACCACACATTAATAAATATAGCTAAATATTTCATAGTAAAATGGATAAAATAACAGTGATTTGAAATCAACATGTTAATACTCAGCAGCATTGTCAACAGCCTTGTGCTCTACCTTGTGTTACAACAATTCCGAAAAGGGTATCACCTGAGGCCAGGAGAAAATTATCTAAACATATCTATAACTAAAAATAATGAGATAATTCTTTAATTCTTGAGCAGTAGAATTTCTGAATGCAGTATAACTTAACTTTCTATTTGGTGCCATTTGGTTTATGATGAGCTTTTCTCCCAGGAAAGAGCATTCTTTTTAGTAAAAAAAAATATTTACACTTTCTGTATAAAAATGAATAGTAACAGAGCTATGTACTTATTCATTGGTTCAACTCCTACTGAAGTCAAAGTAGGAGTTCTCTTTATTTTAATAAAATTGATACCACAACTTTTGCAGAGAACTTTTAAGAGAGTTTGGCCCCCCCTGGACCCGCCGCCGCCCTGCGGGGCCCCCCGACGCGGCCGCGCGCAGGCCCCTGCACCCAGAGCACCCCAGACCACCCACCCCAACCCCGCTGCACCCATTCCTTGCACCCACTACACCTCAAACCACCCACCCCAACCCTGCTGCACCCAACCCCTGTACCTATGGCACCCCCAAACCCACCTGCACCCAATCCCTCCACCCACAGCACCCCAAACCCACTTGCACCCAATCCCTGCACCCACAGCACCCCAAACCCACCCCGGCCAACCCCTCTGCACCCCAACCCCCCCACACCACCCCCCCCCGCCCCCCGGGGCCCCCCAACCACCCCCCCCCCCCCCCCCGCCCCCCGACCCCCCCCCCCCCCCCCCCCCCCCCTGGTCAGCGGAGGGCAGGGCTGCTCCCGCCAGGGAGGCTTAGCATTGTCCCCCAGCGGCCTCATTGGTAAGATGGGGTCGTCATAATGGGCGGGACCTGAGTGGGCATCTGCGTGGATGGTCCCGGGTGATGCTCACGCTCCCCGTGCTTATCGAAGCAGAGGTTGGGGACAGGAAAGGAAGTTTTGAAGACTTCACTTGAAGGAACCAAAAAGACAAGTGGAAGTAATAGATGCATTGGGGATTTTTTGTTGCACTGTAACAAATAAGCAGTTCGCATGTAAAGTTAAATAACATTTGTCCTTTAGTTCTACATCAATGCTACATCTTTGATTCACCAAGAGGAATGATTTATGATCAATAGGCTGTAACTGCAAGAAATTACTTCACCTATATATTCACAAACCCATCAAAAAACTGCAAACACAAACACCAAACAAACCAACCAAAACTAATACAAAAAAATAGAGGAAAAAAAAAAAGAGAAATGATGGATTAGAATAAAGCCACCAATGCTGGGACCCATCAGAGCTCACTGCCTCTGTCCTGTGCCATTCCACTCTCCTCCTGCCACGTGGTTGACTGAGAAATTCTAAATGCTGAGGAGGGTTATAGGGAGACTACAATGCAGAAATCTCCAGGTGTGGAGCATACAGAGTTTCTTGTAATATGTTTGTTCTCTCCACCACTTTCTTAGGAGACACAGTAGGATGAAAAGATCCACTCTGCACACACACACATTATATGCTAGAGTTTTACAAATCTGATCTCTTGCCTCTTTTTCGGCCTTGCAGGCCTTAGCATAACTACTTCTAGCTAACAACTATTTCTGTCCTACTCTTATCAATCCCTACACCATCCCTGGAGGCATTTAAGAGTCATGTAAACATAGTGCTTAGGGATATAGTATAGTCAAGGTCTTGTGTTAGGTTAATGATTGGACTAGATGATTTTAAAGATCTTTTCCAACCTTGGAAATTCTGTTATTCTGTGATTCTGTGAATCCATGAGTGTTAGATGCCAGACTGGGCATGTAGATGTAGGCAAGGTGCCTTAGAACACAAGAGCTGTGCAGAGCCCTGTGCTCTAAACTTGTCACTTTGACTGTCTTCTTCCCCGATAAATCAGGAGACCCTTTTTGTAGCCATGAATTCTTATGAGCTTTGC
>WUAM01001367.1:0-38804 GCA_024336885.1 Actenoides hombroni
GAAGAGCTTTCAGCATCAAGGATTTTTTTCTGCCTCGTTTCCTGGAGAGTTTTCTGGGCAAGACTTTCCAAATCTTTCTTGTTTTGACATCTGTGACCTGCTATAAGACAAAATCAACAAAAATATTATCAGAATGCATTTTTTTACTTACTCTTCTGGAAGATCTGTCTTGTCTTAATGTGTTTCCTTAGATACACATGTGAAATTCTGAATGAAACATGAGTTTCTAAAAAGGTAGTCATGTGATTGTGTCATCCATATAGTGTATTCCAAGACTACACATAACTGCTCCAAAGGTTACTCTGGTGCAATCTATTTCAGTTTACATAATAGTACCCTAGATTTTACACATAAAATGCAGCAGTGATTTTGAATCTTGTGGTATAATAGGGTGGTGACCAATTACATTACAGTTTGAAATTCAGATTCACAGAACACGTTGCACTTGCCTCAATTTCACTTACAGACTAAGCAGCACAAAACATCTCAGGAAAAAATATTATGCATTCCTGTCTCTATTTCAGGTGTGAGGACTCATCCAATGGTTATCATGGTTTGACAGGGTGTCACTCATGCCATCCAGCACTAGTAGTTACTAATATGCATCTCTGCATGAAAGGTTATGTCTTGTAACATAGCTATTTAATATGTTGAGTTACAGTGTCAGACATTTAATTACTAGGGAATAAAGCTTTATTAAATCTCTTCCCCAGACTTTGTTGGTTTGAGACAACTTATGAATGTGAAATGGTATTTCTGGAGGAGTATTCAATCTATATGTGTTAGGTATATATGTTATGTATGGACTAATGCCATGATTTAGCCAGAGGACTAATCTCATCCTGCGCAAAGTATAGATAAGGGTGACTGTATCAGTGTTTTTAATTGTAAATAGAAATTATGTTAGTTCACTTTCATGTGTACTTTACAGTTGATCTTGATATTCCAAGCACCTACGATTTCACTTACTATAATGGTTCTTCCTTGATGGGTGTATATGTTGGATTTGGCATGATTCTTTAGTTTAAGCACTATAGTCAGAGTTACTATAGCAACTTTTCTGTAATCCTTGCAGATATTTATATATTGTAGTTTACATGTGGGCTTAATATTTTTATATTGCTCAAATATTTTATTGTTGCTCAAATGTACTACCAAATGGGATTAGATCACTTTCACATGGACCATGGTATTTTCTATGTAATTTCTTCTACAATATCACTCACTGCTTACATAAATCAAATCTAATTAAATATTGCCTCCTGTTGTTTCAGTGATTATTTAGTGAAAAGCTGCTGGTTATTATGCCTTTGAACATTCAAGCCGCTGGTAGTAGCAATTTTTTCTCCATTGTATTAACTTGCATGTCAAAGTCACTAGAAATTGCATTATCCATGTTCAGATATGGCTCTGTGGTCTACAACTAACTTGTGCAACATTCCTAGTAGAGCTTTTCTTGCAAGCCATCTCAAAACCAACAGTGACACAAACTTTTTCATTTTTAGCCAATCTTATCTCCTTTTTCCAGTCAAGACACAGCAGCCCTTATAGAAGGGACAGCTTAGAGCTGGTGCAGTGGCAGCCTTGCCACCAGCAAGCTCATCATCACTAACAGGTTGCTGACAAGACACATGAATTCAACTCCATCTCAGGCCGCAGCAAACCCCAGACCGTGACAGAGAAGTTACTGAGGAAACCATGCAAATAGAAGATACTTGAATCACATCTGAAGAAGCCACATTAATATGACTCAGAATCACAATGGAAATTCTGAAGAATTTCATAGATCAGAGCAAGCCATCGCTGTACTCTCACATTAGATGATTTTCCTAAAGAGTGTTTATTAAGAGCTATTGAAAAATTACTAGCCCACATGCAGAAAAAAAGCTAATAAAATCCATTCTCCCCTCAGTTTGACTCACCTTGAAATATTTCCTAATTACCAAGAGTGCTGGAGAGGGCTAGAAAGCAGAGATGAAGAAAACCCAGGAAAAGATTGCTTTGTGAATCATTTTGTTTGCTGGCTACGAGATGTGCTTGTCACGTTCACTTAAGTTGTAAACTTCCTTCAAAAGGCAAGGAACTGCAAATGGGGAGGTGCCCACCAAAGAGGAGGTGCCCAAATACCCACTCATTACAATTCAGAAGAGCCAGTCTCCACTTGTGTCAGGGTATTTGTTTGGGCTTTTATTTGAAATAGAAGGAAAAGGGTCGAATTCTCACCCATTTTCCACTTTATTGCAGAGGCCAAGTAATAGACTGAAAAAATACTGGTTTGCTGCATTGCTGTGTCTCACCTCTCTTCAAATTGGTTTCTTACATTTAATTTCAGAGTCTGTGAGAGCTGGGAAAGGATAAGATCCAATCTGACTTTCACATTGACTAGCAGCCATTGATTTAATACTTGTTGATACTGCTGTCTTGAACTACATAACAGGTAAAAAAAGGCTTCAACACAATTCAGTTAATGCATATAAGCAAATGACAAAACTGAACTAGAAGTATGAAACTACAAAGAATACTTCTTGATTTTTTAAGGTCCACATTTCCAAGATCTCTTCTCCACCCAGAATGACACAGAGTATGAAATTCTTTCCCCAAACAAAAGCTCACCCTGATCTCCAGAAAATTCCCCTAAATAATGTGCATTTCTGATAAACGAGGTTAAGATGGGAGACGTAAGAAAAATGAGCTTGTGGGGAAATTTTGGGGAACTCTGGGGAAACTGGAATTTAGGAGAAATTTGGAGGCATTTTATTAATTTGGGGTAAATTTTGTAGCTCATTTTATAGAATTTAGGGCAAATCTATGAAATTTTAGGTAAATTTCATTAACTTGGGGCAAATTTTGTGGAATTTGGGGCTAGTTTTAAGGAATTCAGGGCAAATTTGTGAATTTTTAGATGAATTTTATTAAATTGGGGTGAATTTTGTGGAATTTGGAGCCGTTCTCACCACTCCAGAGCAACTTTGGGGGGGATTTGGGGCCATTTTGGGCAAATTTGGGGCAATTTTACCTTTTCCTGGCGAAATCCGCAGCAAATTTCTTCTTTTTTCACCCATTTTGGGCCAATTTTACCCAGACACTTGTACAGGAGACAGCATCCTAATAGAGGTGACATTTTTGGTTTGGTTTGGCTTTTTTGTGTGGCTTTTTGTGGCTTTTTTTTTTAAAGAAGCTTAATTCTGCAAGTAGGTAAAAGTTAGTTGAAACTGGTACATCCTGGGCTTCTTTCTACTTCATTCTTCCACAGTTCATTCTTTTGTCTGACTGAAAAATTGTGATGAATAAGCCATCTTTCTGAGTACCTCACTAGACAAATACTAAGTATGCTGTTCCCAAATAGCTAGCTTTGTCAATATTAAAAGCTTCTGATAATGTCATGACTTGCATCCCATTCTGCATGCAGTGCTGTTCTATCACTGCTGGTAACTGTAAATGACTCTAAAATAGCACTTAACATTCAAAGGCAGACTCTGGATGCCTGAAGAACAGTATGGGGAACTTCATGGTCTGGATATAGGCCCCGCCTTCTTTCTGAAAAGCCCATAGCTAGGTTACCGCCTTTCCTTCTTCCATCTACTACATGACACTGTTTCCTGTACTCCATCGCTAAAATCCTGGTCTTTCACTCCACCAGCTGGGCAGGTCACTATGCTTTTCAGGAATGTGAGTAAGAGAAAGCCTTAGCAAGTGGAAAGCATGTTATGATGTTTGTCATGAGGAATCATCCCAAATTAATGCTGCTGTTATGCAGGATTCTGTCCTCAGCTTCAGCACAATCATGTCTTAGAGAAGTTGCTTTCCAGGCTCCAGATTTTGTGGGCAGAGATCAACTGACTCCACTTCTGCTGGAAGGACAATTAATACTTAAGTGTTCTCTTTTTTTTTGTGAGGTCTGTGCCTGGTCTCAATTAGGTGGACCAAGCAGGTAAACTGGATAAAAGTTTGTGAAGAGATGAGGGAGAATTGTAAGGCTATATAAAGTCCATGAGTATATAGATATATTACTTTATTCTCTTACTGATAGAGATTTAAGAAGAGAGAAAGAAAATGCTGATATTGTGGAAAGGCAAAGGAAGAATGAGTATTGTTTTTGTTAAAAAAAACCGAGATAATTTAAAAATTTTTCTTACTCCCCTGCTCCTGTGAGAGTTTGCCACTGACTGCCATGGGACCATAAACAGATTTCTGCTTTATCTCCTGGTATACAGTGACATCTACAGAGTGGAGCACCACAATGGCCATGACACATCTGACCACCAAAGCACCTAAATATGGAGCATCCTTCTCCATCACACCTCCAGCAGTATCCTCTGCACAAGGACAGAGGTATTGTGAGAATCCTTTACAACATCTGCCTGAAAAGAAATAATCCTGCTTGATAAACTATGGGTTTAGCTGTAGTGGAAAACTTTAGGAACCAGTCCTAGAATATGGATGGGACCTGTTTATTCCTTCCTAGTACTTCCAGAAACCTCAGCCATAGCCACAACAGGGGAGCATGCCTAAAAGTTCTGGTCGTGCAACTGCCAGGTGGGAAGCACCAAGGCTGCCAGTACCACAAGAGGTCTGGAAATTCCAGGCATGTTCTTTAAGATGACTGTGATCAGGGTTTCTCACATGTAAAACGGTTAACAAACACCACCTGTGAGAATCGGTGCCAGGAGAGAGTTAGCACATAGACCTTTTGCTAGCATACAAATTGATTTTACAAAACTCCCAAAAGTTGGAAGATATAAATTTTTATTAGTCATTGTGGATCACTTTACATATTTTGTGGAAGCATTTCCCACATCAAGGGCTACAGCGCAAACTGTTGTAAAGATTTTATTAGAAAACGTAATCCTGAGGTATGAAATTATTGAAACTATTGATTTGGATAGAGGACCGCATTTTGTGTCTTGAGTTGTCGAAGACACATTAACTGCCTTGGGAACACATTGGGAATATCATATACCCTGGCACCCACAGAGATCAGGAAAGATGGAAAAAATGAATGGAGCAATTTCTGTATCTTTCTCTACACTTATTAATGTAGCAGGCTGAGTTCTCTCACATATAGCAAAGTTATTTCTACTATAGAAATACTATCAAATCACTTTGGGTACTTGGCTTCATGAATGAAATCCTAGACCAAACCACAGAAACATCTATTTCCAAATGTTTTGGAACCAGACTGAGAAAGGAAGGTATAACGTTTTGAAACTATCCTTTAGCAAGATGAAGACAGAACTTCAAGTGCAGATGCAGTTCCAAAGAAACCAGCAGGATTGTACTAGTGCTGAAGCTGGATCTGATTATCTTGCCGAATCCAGGTTTGAATATGGATGGTACCTCTGCCCCAGGGGAATAATATGAAATGAAAAATTCTGACATATCCTTCTCTTTTTATGCTCTCCAGGTCTTGAGTTCTGGAGCAGGTTAACAGCTGGTTTTCTGTCACCTTCCTCATACCCCTCCACAGACACACTAAATACAATGAAAGTCACTGAAGGACAAGTACTTTTCATAAGGTAACTAAAACCAGCTTATTCACCCTCTTCAAACAGAGACAGACAAAACTCATTTTATATTCATTGTTTGAGGAAAACAACAATGGATATTCAGACTGAGATTCTCTACCACCAGTGACTTTCTTGTCCTAACTGAGAAAGCATAAAGGTTTGAAGTTGTTTTTGCAAAATTCCTTGTGCTCTTCTTGAGAAAGTGGTTCAGATTAAAATGAAATGGAAAAATGGAGAAACAAAAGATATCAGAATATATGGGACAAACTTAGATCTCAAATTTATTTATATAAGCCTATATTTTACAGTAGGTCCCTGATATATAAAATGCATAATTTTATGAAACATATAAAGTAATTTTTTTTAAAATTTATACTTATGTAGCAGTTCTTGCTCAGTGGGCTCAAGATATCTTGCAGACTATGTTACTGACAACACTATCCTTAAGTATTTGCTCCCTTAAGTATTGTTTGAACTACCCGAATACAAAGGTAAAGTCTCTAATGCCAGTTAGACTTTGGGGATTGCCACTCACTTATGTCACCTACCTCATAGCTGGTCTGGCAACCCACCTGCTTTTCATTACTGTAAGAGCAACATGATTCATCAGGACTATCCCTGGGCCAACCTTATCCACTAATGTCAGAATCTAGTTTTCCACGGCAGTATTCTGCTCTCTAGAGCTGAAGATAGATGTAAGGAAGCTGTGTAGCAAAGGAAGAAAAAGACCTGATGCAAATTCCTTTTAAATCAATAGGAATTTTACAAACGTGTTTTACAGGACCAAGATGAAAAGACTCTACTTTGTATAATGGCCCTTAGATATTCAAAGAGACAGGACACTACTAATATAGTGTAATAACATAACCTAATCATCATCATTCCCTCCCCCACTCCTCCCCAACTTAACTTATGAAAGATACTATTTAAGAATATTAGGAGATGTATTTTTTTTGTCTCCATTTTAGAAGTTAGCAGTTTCACAGCATGAAAGCCAATGTAGGGAGTTTAGGAGAAAATGTATTTTCATCTTCCTTGTGGCCGTGGGTCTGCAAAGAAGGAAAGGGAGAAAGAGATCTTGGGGAGAGATCCTCACCGTGGGCGAGGAGAAGGGAAAGGAACTGTGAAGCACAGGAGCAAAGCATGGAAGAAATATGCACATTTGTTGAGGCATCCACCTGTGTCCTTTTCCCTTCCAATAAATCCGAGCTCTCTTCCTAGTTCCCATCATCTCAGACAGAAGGACACAGTTCAGGACAACAGACATCTCTGAAGTTCAAAAACCTGACACATGAATACACAGGCTCTGTCAGAGGTTCTGCTGAAGAGGTCCCAGCCCTGCCAGACACTGGGGCACCTGCACAGCCCCTCTCAGAGGCCACTGGGATGTTGGGGCTGTTGATGGAGCAACACAACCCCGGAGAGTAGCATTAAGATGCAGAAAAACTTTGTAAAAGCTTAATGTGGAAGATTTTCACAGCCAGCTCTTCATCAGCATTTTCTCACCCTGTGTTAGGCATGAAAAACTGATAGAAAGACTCTTGCTTATCCTCCCCTTTGCTTGCTCCTCTACGAAAGAGGGTTCTGCTTTCCCAGAGGAAGAGAAGTACAGTTTTTTCTTTTATAACAGATGCAGTATCTGCTGAACTCTGCCTGAATTTCACCTCATCCTTAAGCTCCTTAAGTGTACAAGAGTAATATTTATGGGAATGCAGTTGAGAGTTGCATTAAAAAAACAAACTATCCCAAAATATATTTTATCCAGTTAACACTACAATGCTTCTGCACATGCGCAAAATCTATTCATGAGACAGCAAGTCCTTAAAGATATTAAAAATACTGAAAAAATAAAAAGAAATAAAAAGTTACAAACACAGAAGTAGATTCATTTTTTACATGTCATCTCATAAAATTATCTGGCTATAACTTGCTGTTTGACTAAAGGAAACAACGCAAGATGAATCTTCCACAGGACACTGGCCTGTGGAAGAATTAAGTTACAGAAGAGTAAAATAGAGGGCCATGGACTATATTATAGAGTAGGTGGAAAACTTTGGGGGCTGTACTTGGTTTAGAAGTGAAAAAGATTCAGAAAGGCCTACGGGTAAAAAAAGTTGGAAAGGGATGACCTTAGAAGCCGAGACTGGATATGGTTGTGACTTGAGAAAAGATATCTGAGAACAGTGGCCTCAGCTTGTTGGAATCCATCAGTGACTAGCTCTGGGACCAAGACTGTTGAAAGTCTTTCTTTTCTCCCTGTATGATGGGATGGAGCTCACCTTCAGCTCCTCTGGGGATGAGGGAAAGCTCAGGGCAGCTCTTCAGCTGCCTGCTCCACTTCACTTTGCCTTGAGCAGGAGGCTCTGACAAGATGACATTCAGGTCTCTTCCAACCTGAGTTCTTCTGAGATTCATTGAACCTTCCCCGTGGAAAGCTCGTTGAAGGCAGAATCAGCAGAGGAAGGAGAAGAGACAGAAGCAGAGAGAGAAAATATGCCTCACCTACCTCCAGCTCTGCTGGGGGCTGAGCAGGGACCTCTCCAGCACAGCAGCACAGGGTGTCCCCTTGGATGCTGGCTGTCATGATTACAGTAAGGAAGGAGTTAGATAATCAAACTTTATAAATGGTAATAATCCAGTGGAACAATCTAAGCAGATGACACTGAATTTAGTGAGATTGCTCACAGACTAATGGGGTCTTTGTTAAATGACCATTGTTCAGATTGTTCATGTTGGTATTTGTTCTGGCTTTCCCTTCCGCTCTAACGTTCCAACACCAAATCTGAAAGGGCAGTTCTACAGAAAGGAAGGTGTAGCGTGCAGGGACGGACTCCGACAGCACAGCCAATATGGCTGTAATCAGCAGTCGCTTTATTAAGTGCACCAGGCCATATTTATACACGAGACAACACTGATCACGCACCCAGGTCACTTCTAATTGGCCCCACACTCAAACCCAGAGGGTTGGGGTGCAGACCAAGGCCACTGCTGGATCTTGTGCACCACATTGGGGGGTGCAGAAAGGAAAAGGCTGCACCTGCAGGGAGGAGTGGACAGGACAGGTGACCCTAAACTGACCAACAAGGGATTCCAGCCCATGTACATCCTATTCAGCATAGAGCTGAGGGATCTGAAGGGTCCGTGGGTCTTCTCCCCTTTTGGACTGCTTTGCCAGCTTTGCTTGGCTTGGTTCGGCTCGGGTCTTCTTTTTGTTCCTTCCTCGAAGCACCCAAGGAAGACTCTGTCCGTTCTGCCATCAATCCCGGTCTGTGTGTTCCTGAACCCGGTACCAGAATCCAGCTCCTGAACACAGCTCCCATCTGCTGCGGGGCCCAGTCTGGGACTTCCTTGGACCAACTTTTGAGGTCCTTAGACCAACTTCTGGGTGGTGGGACCAAGTTTTGGGGCAAAAAAAGGACAATTCGAGGTCCTAAAGGCCAACTTTTGGGTGGTGGGACCAAATTTTGGGTTCCTGCACCAACTTTTGAGGTCCTTTGACCAATTTTTGGGTTTCTGGACCAACTTTGGAGGTCCTTTGACCAACTTTTGGTTTCTAGGACCAACTTTGGAGGTCCTTGGACCAACTTTTGGGTCCTTGGACCAACTTTTGGGTGGTAGGACCAAGTTTTGGGTTCCTGGACCAACTTTTGGGTCCTTGGACCAACTTTTGAGGTCCTTAGACCAACTTCTGGGTGGTGGGACCAAGTTTTGGGGCAAAAAAAGGACAATATCTACCCTCTTTCAGTTTGAAACTGTTACCCCTTGTCCTATCACTACACTCCCTGATAAAGAGTCTCTTCACATCTTTCCTGTAGGCCCCTTTTAAGTACTGAAAGGCCACTATAAGGTCTTCCTGGAGCCTTCTCTACACTAAGCAAACCCCAACTCCCTCAGCCTGTCCTCAGAGGGGAGGTGTTCCAGCTCTCTGATCATTTTTGTGGCCCTCCTCTAGACCCACTGGAGCAGATCTGTTTCTTATGTTGGTGCCCTCAGAGCTGGACACAGTACTCCAGGTGGGGTCTTATAAGAGCAGAGTAGAGGGGGAGAATCACCTCCCTCAACCTGCTGGTTACGCTTCTTTTGATGCAGCCCAGGATACAATTGGTTTTCTGGGTGGGGACGGTGCCCACGTTGACATCCACCCTCCCCGGGGACCTGCCGCGGGGGGCGGCAGCCGGGGTCACCCCACCGTGGAGCAGCTCGCGGGGCACCGGCAGCAGCAGCTGGAGCTCGGAATCGCAGCCAGCACGCGAAGCGCGTCATTCGGCTGAAATTCGGCAAGAGCCGCTGCCATTTGGTGGGGTCTGGGGAGACTTGGTCGGATTTGGAGAGGTCTGGGGAGATTTGGCAAGAGTCACTGAGATTAGGTGGGATTTGGAGAGACTTGGTGAAATTTGGTGAGATTTGGCAAGATTTACTGAAATTTGTTGAGATTTGGTGAGATTTGGCGAGATTTGGCAAGCATCACTGAGATTTGGTGGGATTTGGAGCGACTTGGTGTTTGTGAAGCGAGCTTTTCGTCGGCCATTACCACGTGAGGACGGAGCTGGCTCCGGAGCGGCCCTGCAGGCGCGGGGAGATCATCGCGCCCTCCCTGCTCGCTGGAAGCCGCCAGCCCCGCTGCCGGCTGTGAGTGAACTGCAACAAAGGGGAAAGGGCTTGCGGCCGAGGGAGGCTGTCACTGAGTTCCTGGTTTCTGTTTGTTGTTACTACCATAGTTATTGTTGTTCATTTGTCTTGTTGTCTGTCTGTCTGTCTATCTATCTATCTATCTATCTATCTATCTATCTATCTATCTATCTATCTATCTAAAATTAGTAAAGAACGGTTATTCCTATTCCTCATCTTTGCCTGAAAGCCCCTTAATTTCAAAATTATAAGCGTTACGGGAAGGGGAAAAGACTGGGAAACCAAAGCTCTTTATCCCAAAAAGGCATTCTTCACTGAAGATCATAGAGTTAATTGTGCTGAGCATTACAGACGGGCATCTACCGGGCAAACTAGCAGCGCTGCATTAAGGTACCACTGCAGAATATCATATGGCTGAAGAACAAAGTTGTCAGTACAGATGCAGAGCCATCAGAAACTCGAGAACAGCAAGGGGCTGGCAGAGGAGCCTTGCCGCGATGGCTGTAGGCAATTTGTGCCAAAAACAAAGGCAAGCAGTACCCCTGAGGTCAAACTGCCTGGGCAGTGAAGTAGTAGGAGGGCTAAAATACCAAAAGCAGGAGCTCCACCAGCACATCTTCAAGGGAAGGACCTCCCGAGGGGAGGCGGGTGTTTGGGGGTCCGCGGGCCCCCGAGGGGGAAGGTTGCGTGCCCCCGGTCACGGGAGGGGGAGGGTGGCGGGCTCCAGAGCACGGGATGGAGAAGGTGGGGGTCTCCCGAGCACGGGATGGGGAAGGTGGGGGTCTCCAGAGCACGGGATGGGGAAGGTGGGGGTCTCCAGAGCACGGGATGGGGAAGGCAAGAGTCCCGCTCCTCAGCAGTGGTGAAGGGGTCTCCGTGGGCAGCGCACCGGGCAGGAGTCACCGGCTGCCCGCACGCACGGAGCCGCCGCTGCGCGGAGCCCCGGAGCCGCTCCCGAGGCGCGGCAGCCCCGTTCCTCCCCCGGGCGCCGGCCGGGCCGGGCGAGGCTCCCGCAGAACCTGGGGTGGTGGCCCCAGGGTGGTGGCCCCGGGGTGGTGGCCCCACCAGCACAGGGCCACCAGATGCTCCCCCGTGAGAAAGGTTTGGGGGAAGATGAAGAGTTTTGGGTGGGAGATGAAGACTTTTGGGTGCAGATGAAGAGTTTTGGGTGCAGATGAAGAGTTTTGGGTGGAGGACGAAGAGTTTTGGTTGGGAGGTGAAGACTTTTGGGTGCAGATGAAGCCTTCTGGGTGCAGATGAAGAGTTTTGGGTGCAGATGAAGAGTTTTGGGTGGGAGATGAAGAGTTTTGAGTGGAGGATGAAGAGTTTTGGGTGGAGATGAAGATTTTTGGGTGGGAGATGAAGAGTTTTGGGTGCAGATGTAGAGTTTTGGGTGGGGATGAACCCCAGGCAACACTACAGGCTTGGGGAGGAGTGGCTGGAAAGCTGCCAGGCAGAAAAGGACCTAGGGATGATGGTCAACAGCCAGCTGAACATGAGCCAGCACTGTGTCCAGGTGGCCAAGAAGGCCAGCAGCATCCTGGCCTGTATCAGAAATAGTGTGGCCAGCAGGACTAGGGAAGTGATAATGCTCCTGTACTCGGCACTGATGAGGTGTCAGAGATGGTTGTCAGAGACTGTGTGGTGTTTGTCTCAACACTGCTGCACCAATGTGGGTAGACATCAAAGCACAAACTGAGCAATGATTGGACCACAAGGCTAAAAGTTCCTGTTTTCTTATGAACTCGAATGTGGAGCTAATTCTGAGAACTGCCACCTAACCCCTGCCCTGCAGAGGTCCCTGTAGCACGTCTCCGGCCAAGAAACGTCCCCCTGCCACCTTGCAGAATGACCAGACCTGGGCGAACGCCCGCTAACCCCTCAAATCCGTGGATTTGCACCTTTACGCACGCCTTACTCCGTGTGTACGTGCGAGCGCAAGACACGCGCAGAGAGGTGTAGATGCGTCTGTGCGCTTTACGCGCACGCACCCCCCCTTAACGCGCAACCCAAAAACAGGGGGTAACCGTGCACCGGCTGCTTGTCGAGGGACTTGCGGAGGAAACTGCAGCCGTGCAGAAGTGGTGAGGGTGGGGAGTGGCTGGAACTATCCACATGGTTTCGGAGATTAATGATAAATATTGAAAAAAAAAAAAAAAAAAAAAAAAAAAAGTATGTGGGGAGGAATAACACCAGGCACCAGTGCAGGTTAGGGGTTGTCCTGCTGGAAAGCAGCTCTGTGGAGAAAGACCTTGAAGTTCTAGTGGATAGCAAGTTATCCATGGGACAGCAATGTGCCCTTGTGGACAGAAAGGTCAATGGCATCCTGGGGTGCGTTAAGAAAACTGTGTCCAGCAGGTGGTGGGAGGTTCTCTTCCCCCTCTACTCTGCACTAGTGAGACCACACCTGGAATATTGTATCCAGTTTTGGGCTCCCCAATTTAAGATCTACTGGAAAGAGTCCAATGGAGAGCTAAGAGGATGATTAAGGGACTTGAGCATCTCCCCTGTGAAGAGAGACTGAAGAACTGGGGCTGTTCAGTTTTGAGAGGAAAAACTGGGCAGGCACTGGCACAGTGCTGGGCTCGGCACTAGCACTGCACTGGACACTGCCCAGCACTGGGTGCTGCGCTGGAAGGGAAGGGCACTGATGGGGGGTGCTGGGCACGGCACTGGGAGTGGCACTGGGCACTGCAGATGGGCTGGGCACGGCACTGGCAGTGGCACTGGGCACTACAGGGGGCTGTGGGACGCTGTGGCAGGGGGGACAGGCGCTGAGCACCAGGCACTAGGGGTGGTGCTGGGCACTGGGTAGAGAGTGGGGCACTGGGAAGGGCCTGGGTCACTGGGAAGTGGGCACTGGGAATTGCAGTCGGTGCTGTGGACTGTGCTGGGCACTGGGTAGGGTCTGGGGCACTGGGAGGTGGGCAGTGGGAGTTGCGCAGCGCCCGCTACCGGCCGCAACGGGCACCTCGCCACAGGCCACACCCCTCCGCTCCCCCCCAGCCAATCAGGGCCGAGGAACGGTTGGGGTGGGGGCTGGCCACGCCCAGCCGAAAGCTGATTGGCTGCGGCTGTTTCCAAGGCGGGGAAAGGGGGGAACAAACACCTCGCTATAGGGTGCCCCATAGGTACCCCTGGCTATAGGTACCCCATAGATACCCCTGGCTATATGGTGCCCCATAGATACCCCTCACTATAGATACCCCTGGCTATAGGATGCCCCATAGATACCCCTGGCTATAGGGTGTCTCCTAGATCCCCTCACTATAGGTGCCCCACAGCAAACCCTCTCCCCACAGAGTGCCCTCGTCCCACCCCCTCCAACACCTGTTCTCTGCCCCCAGAGGGGTGTTTTCCACCCCCAACGCCTCTTTTCTGCCCCCAGACAGGTGTTTTCCACCCCCAACGGCTCTTTTCTGCCCCCAGACGGGTGTTTTCCACAAAAAACGGCTGTTTTCTGCCCTCAGACGGGTGTTTTCCAACCCCAACTCCTGTTCTCTGCCCCCAGACGGGTGTTTTCCACCCCCAATGGCTGTTTTGTGCCCCCAGACGGGTGTTTTCCACCCCCAACGGCCGTTTTCTGCCCCCACACGGGTGTTTTCCACCCCCAACGCCTGTTTTCTACCCCCACACGGGTGTTTACCACCCCCAACGCCTGTTTTCTGCCCCCAGACGGGTGTTTTCCACACCCAATGCCTCTTTTCTCACAGGAACACATCCAGACAGGTCTTGAAAGTCATTAGAGAAGGAGACTTAACAACCTCTCTGGGCATCCTGTTCCAGTGCTCCAGCCTGCACAGTAAAGAAGTTTTTCCTCATGTTGAGGTGGAGCTTCCTGTGTTTGAGTTTGTGACCATTGCCTCTTGTCCTATCACTGGGAACTCCTGAAAAGGGACTGGCCCCTTTTACTTGACACCCACCCTTTGGATATTTGTAAACATTTATAAGATCAACTCTCAGCCTTCTCTTCTCCAGGCTAAACAGCCCCAGGGCTCTCAGCCTTTCCTCATAAGAGAGATGTTCCAGTCCATTAATTATCCTTGTAGCTCTCCATTGGGCTTTCTCTAGTATTTCCCTGTCCCTCTTGAAGGGGAGAAGGGGGGAGAAAGGAAGGAAAGAGGGGGAAAAATGGAAAGGGGGAAAATGGGGGAGAAAAGGGGGAGAAAGGGGGAAATTGGGGGGAAAAGGGGGAAAAATGGGGAGAAAAGAAGGAAATTGGGGAAAAAAAATGGAAAAGGGAAAATTGTGGAGAAAATGGGGGAAAATGGGATGAAATGGGGAGAAAATAGGGAAAATTGGTGGGAAAAGGGGGAAAAATGGGGAGAAAAGAGGAAAATTGAAGAAAAAAAGGGAAATTGGGAAAACGGGGGAGAAAATGGGGGGCAAATGGGAAGAAAATGGGGAAATTGGGGGAGAAATTGTGAAAAAAAAAGGAAATAGGGGAAAATGGTGGAGAAAACGCGGGGAAATGGGATTCATCACACGCCATGTTTAGATTGAGTACCGAGGCCTGGTGGGCGGACCAAGGCCGTTGCTGGATCTTGTGTGCCACATTGGGGATGAAGAAAGTAAAAGGCTGCACCTGCACGGAGGAGTGGACAGAACAGGTGACCCTAAAATGACTGATGAGGAATTCCATCCCATATACACCATATCCAGTATAAAATCATAAAGGTCAAGTTCTCTTCATCAGTGGCTGGCATCCGAGGACGACTCTGTCCATTCTGCCTTCGATCCCGATCCACATGTCCATGAATCCAGTTCCAAATTCCAGCTCCCGAATCTAGTTCCAGCATGCTGCTGGGCCCAGCCTGAGACACCCTACCAGGAATATATATACATATATTGTATATATTTAAACTGGTGCCACAGACCAGTATGTGCTGGGCTGAACTGGTGCCATGGACCAGTATGTACTGGGCCGAACTGGTGTCGCAGACCAGTATGTGCTGGGCTGAACTGGTGTCGCAGACCAGTATGTGCTGGGCGGAACTGGTGCCACGGACCAGTATGTTCTGGGCCTAACTGGTGTCGCAGACCAGTATGTGCTGGGCGGAACTGGTGCCAAGGACCAGTATGTGCTGGGCCAAACTGGTGCCATGGACCAGTATATGCTGGGCTGAACTGGTGCCGTGAACCAGTATGTGCTGGGCCAAACTGGTGGCACGGACCAGTATGTGCTGGGCTGCAGTACTGGAGCTCCCAGTCTGGGAGATACTGGAGAGCGTCCAGTGAGGGGACTAACTAGGCCGCGGCCGCCGCCTGCATTATTGTTTGCGGGTAGTTTTGTGTCTGCGCGCTGCTCCGCCCCTTTGGCGACTTTTGCGGGGTAGAATTTAGCGAGTCATTTAGAGTCTTTGTCCCTTCCGCGGGATGACTCACTTCCTTTTCTCCCCCTTCCTCTCCTTTTATTTTCAGTCCCTCAAATACAGTTCGCCAAGGTGCTAACAATTTACAAGCTTCTGAATCTCCTTTAGTACTGAGTTCCCATAATCGAACTCCTACTTGATCCCACAGCTCTTCCTCGAAAATAGTCACTGCTGTGGTGTCTGGGAACTTATCACGTACCCATCTCCGGATTACTTTTAGCTCATGGCCAGAAATGTCTTTTTTTTTTTTTGCCATAAATGTCCTGGCAAAGGGAACTGGGGGGGAGGGGGGGGGGGTGCACTGGTGGTGGTGGGTCAGCTGAACTGAAACCAGAGCCGCTGGCAGCGGGCAGCCAGTGGGAAGGGCAGGCAGGCTGCCAGCAGCGGGACGGGCAGGCCGGGCCATGCCCCGTGTGTCCCCCTCGGGCCGAGGGCCCCGGGGAGGCTTTGGGTGAGAGCGGCAGATGTGGATGGGGGTGGGGGGAACACACCGCAGGGTGGAAAAACCCGGATCCCTTTCCGGGGTGCCACACTGCAAAGCGGGACACGACCCCCTCCAAAACATCAGGGCTCCCCCTCCACGGGCCCTTACCGGAGCCGGCGTTCTTGCCGTCGCCCCCGATGAGGGGTGCGGTGATGGGGTGGGCCTTGGTCTTCATGGGGACACTGGGGACAGGTGGGCCTTGGTCTTGGTGGGGACATTTGGGGCGGGTTGACCTTGGTATTGGTGGGCACGTTGGGGGTGGTTTGGCCTTGGCCTTGGAGGGGACGTTGGGGGCAGGTTGGTCTTTGTCTTGGTGGAGACATTAGGGACAGGTTGGCCTTGGCCTTGGTCAGGACATCAGGGGTGGGTTGGCCTTGGTCTTGGTCGGGACATCAGGGGCAGGTTGGCCTTGGTCTTGGTAGGGATGTTGGGGGTGGTTTGGCCTTGGTTTTGGTGGGGACGTCATGGGCAGGTTTGCCATGGTGGGGACAGCGGGGCAGGTTGGCCTTGGTCAGGACATGGGGGCTGGGGTGGCCTTGGATGGAGTTCTCCCCTCCCCCAGGGTCAAGGGTCTCCCCAGGGCTGGGAACCCCCACCAAGCTGGGGGACCCCCCCACAAACACACCCAGGGCTGGGGGCTTCAATGGGGCCAGGGACCCCCTGAGGCTGTGGGGTCTCCCCTGGGTGGGATGGGGCCGGGATGGGGCCAGGATGGGGCCGGACCCCCTCCCCCAGGCAGGGTGCGGGGACCCCCAGGCTGGTTCTGGGACCCCCCCGGGCACGTCTCAGGATCCTGGTGGGCTACGGGGACCCTCGGTGGGGCACAGGGACCCCCGGTGGGGCACAGGGACCCCCAGGTGGGGGGGGGGAGCGCGCCCGGGGGGGTGGCAGGGGTCCGGCGGGGTTCCACGACACTCGGTGGGGGGGGCGGTTCTCAGGGCTCTTTTACCATATGGGGCGTGTTTATGTGTCCCTATTAGCATAAGGGGGGTGTCCCTGGGTCCCTATTACCATAGGGGGCGTGTCTCTTGTTCTCTATTAGCATAAGGGGCGTGTCCCTGGGTCCCTATTACCATACGGGGCGTGTCTCTTGTTCTCTATTAGCATACGGGGCGTGTCCCTGGCTCTCTATTACCATAAGGGGCATGCCCCGTACCCCTATTAGCATAAGGGGCGTGTCTCTGGCTCTATTAGCATAAGGAGCATGGGTCAGGGTCCCTATTAGCATAAGGGGCGTGTCCTTGACTCTCTATTTGCACAAGGGGCGTGTCCCTGGGTCCCTATTAGCATAAGGGACATGTCCCGGGGGGGAGTGTGGGGGGGGGAGGGGGTGGGGTGTGGTGGGGGGGGGGGGGGTGGTAGGGGGGGGGGGGGGGGGGGGAGTGGGGGGAACTGGTGGGTTCTGGAGGTGGATTAGGGGAGTACTGGGGTGAACTGGTGTGGGGTGATAGGTATATTGGGGGATATTGGTGTGAACTGGTGTGGAGTGCTGGAGGGTGACTGGGGGGTACTGAGAGGGGAATGGGGGGAACTGTTTGGGGGGTGCTGGGGGTGGATTAGGGGATTACTGGGGTGAACTGGTGTGGGGCAATGGGGATTTACTGAGATGAACTGGTGGGGGGTGGGGGGGAGGATGGGGCATGCTGGAGGGCACTGGTGTGAGGGGATGGAGGAATGACGGGGGGGGGCTGGAAGTGGCCGCCCGGGCCCATAAGTGGTCCTTTCAGACCCATAAATGGTCGTTCTGGACCCATAAGTGGTCGCTTCAGACCCATACGTGGTCATTTCACACCTGTAAGTGGCCATTCCAATCCATAAGTGGCCCTTCCAGACCCATAAGTGACTGCGCTGGACCCATAAGTGGTCATTTCAGACCCATAAGTGGTCACTTCAGACCCATAAGTGGTCATTCTGGCCCCATAAGTGGTCACTTCAGACCCATAAGTGGTCGTTTCATAGGCATAAGTGGCCACTTCAATCCCTTTGTTAATCTTCCGGCCCCCACCGTGACCTATCCTTGCTTGCACGCGCTTCCCCTTCACCCCTCTCTGGCGATCTGGACCCATAAGTGGTCATGTCCGCCGGTCGTCGCCTCCGGGGGGAGGGGAGGGGGAGAGGCGGAAGAGATTGGGGTTCGTCCCGCCCCCTTCCTGAGGGGAGTCGTGTTCCTATTGGCTCTCGGCGGTTAGTCCCGCCTCCGACCGAGAGGGGGAGGCCTCTTCCCATTGGTTCCCGCTGAGCCTTCCTCCTATTGGCTCTCGCGGGCTTGTCCCGCCCCCTTCCCGGGTGAATCTCCCTTTCATTGGCTCTCGCCGGCTCGTGCTTGGCCCCTGCTGGAGTGAGTCGCCTTTCGATTGGCTCATGACAGTTAGGCCCGCCCCCCCCTTTCCGGTGGCGGTGGGGAGTTCGTCCTTCCATTGGCTCTCCCGGGTTCGTCCCTCGCCCTCCCGAGGCCGATCTCTCCCCGGGCAGCAGGAGGGGCCTGACTGGTGTTCCCCCTGGGGCTTGCACTGGGAGGGTCACCTCTGGGACTCTCTGTGCTGGCTTGGCCAGGTTTGGCTGCCGTGGGCCCAGATGACTTCCCAGGGCTGGAAAGCGTGGTGGGACAGGATGGAGGGCCCTGCTCCTCAGGGGGTCCTGCAGTATTGCCCACGTCTGGCAGCCAGAGAGCCTCCGGGCCCCTCTCCTCACAGGCAACAAGGCCTCACAGGTGCTGCGGCCAGTACCTACCGGTCTGCTGGTGGAGAAAGCTGCAGCAGTGCTGTGATCACTGGCATGGGGTACCACTCCGCCAGCAAAAGAAGCATTGACCCCCGGCTGTGCAAGGCTGGCTCCATGTTGATGAGACAACCCAGCAAATTTTGAGCCAAGGTGAAAAGTGCATAGGGATGAAGACATATGGCCTTCCTCCCAAAGACCCTGGCCCACGACCACAAGGAGATACGGCACATGCGACGAAAGGAGGAGCTGAAGGTGGAGCATATGAAAATGATGTCTTGGAAATGATTACCCTAAGGACGCCCTTTCGAGGGAAGATCATGAATATGTATAGGCGATTGTGAATATGTATTATTAAGTGGAATAAATATGAGATGGTTGATCGGTGGGGTGTGCATGCTCGTGGAGGGGAGATCCCCCATGCTGCCCAGCGCTGAATAAACATACCTACTTTACAACTACATAAGTTGCGAAGTTTGTCTTCTGCGCGTCACCCACAGGGCATTTGCCCTCTATAGAGACCGACCCCGGGGCCGAGGCGTGGCGGGCTCCCGCCGCTCCCGGTCTCCCACTGTACCCAGTATCTTTCTGCTCCCGGTCTCCCACTGTTCCCAGTAACCCCCCCCCGTTCCCGGGTCCTACTGCTCCCAGTATCCCCCTGTTCGTGGTTTGGTTTCTCCCCAGCCCGGTTTTGTGGCCGAGGGGAAGGAGCCGTTTTTGCGCCTTTGTTGAATAAACGGGACCGTTTCGCAGCTCCCCCTCCGCTCCGGGGGTTACCGGTTACCGGGGGCCGGACTGGCAGCTCCGGGCCGCAGGCGCGCGGCGGGGCAGCCGCCGCTGGGGGGGGTCCTTGCGCACGCGCGGCGGCGCCGTTCCGCGCAGGCGCCGAGGGCAGATTTTTGGTTAGTAAAGGAAAAGGAGTTTGCAAAATTAGAGATCAGCTCTGTACAGTTACTGCCTCTTTTTATCTCTTCAGACCCTTAACATCTGTTCCAAAGAACTACTAGCAAGATATTTTTCATGTTATTTTTAGACTATCAGATTCTACCTTTTAAGATGCTGAAATTATGAATGCAATTAAAAATTATTTAATGGAAAGCAGGTTATGGAGATTTTACAGAGTGCCTTTAGTTATCACTGATGCATAACCCTGTTCTTCTAAAACAGCAACAGAAACTGTACATTTGTACCCATCAATTTCTTCAGTGAAGGCAATTCTCCAGCTCTCCTTCAGCAAAATGTTACTGATTGATCAGATATTTGATATTTGCTGCTCTGATAAATTTAAAAAAAAATAAATATCCAAATTAAAAGCTCTTGGAGATGGCCAAGAGGAGGTTTTGGAGGCATCAGAAAAGGTTTGGAGTGGGCCTGAGGAGGTTGGAGGGGGGTCTGAAGATGTTTGATGGGGGGTCTGAGGAGGTTTTGGAGGCATCTAAAGAAGGTTGGGGAGGGTCTGAGGTTTTGGAGGCATCAGAAGAGGTTTGGGGAGGGAGTCTGAGGAGGATTAGAGGGGGGTCTGAGGAGAGTTTGGAGGCACCAGAAGAGGTTTGGAGGGTCTGACAGGGTTTGGTGGGGCCTGAGGAGGTTTTGGAGGCATCTAGAGAGGGTTGGAGTGGGGTTGGGAAGGTTTGGGGGGGGTCTGAAGAGGAGTTAGGTGGTGAGAGGGCGCGGGCGCCCCCCCCCCCCCCCCGCTCCCCGGCTCCCTCTCCTCCCTCCGCTCCCGGCAGGAGAGGCAACGAGAGGATACGCTGCCGCACGCTGTCAGGGTACGGAGGTGGAAGAGAAACGCGTACGAGAGGTGACAGGCATCGGCTAAACATGGGTCAGAACAGTCGAGGCACGCTCCGGCTGAGTGCAACATTTCCCAGAGGGGTTTTACGAACACAATTAAAGGAGGCAGTCAACTCTACCGCCGTTAAACTTAAGAAAAGGAAAAAAAAAAAAAAAAAAAAAAAAAAAAAGGAAAACAAAAAGAAAGGGAAAAAAAAGAAAGAAAAAAAAATAAGGGGAGAGGAAAAAAAAAAAAAAAAAAAAGAAAAATAACAGCCTCTCTTTATGGCTGAAACACAGGACTGTACAGGTGGGGACTAAAAGCTTCTTCTGGAGCCGATGGAACTCCTGGGACAGTTCCCTCACAGCTGAAACACAGGCCTGGACAGAGGAGCAGAGATTTCCTTTGCCTTGCTGGGGCCTGCTGCTTGTTTCATCCACTGTTTGTCCTTGGCCATCTTCCAAAGCCAGAGATAAGAACCAAGCCAGCAGCCCAGGCTCTTTCTCTTGTTGCCATGGGGACCCTGATCCCTCCTGGTCCTTTGCAGGATCAGCTGCTTTCCTTGTAGGCTTCTTTGTCCCTCCAGGAGTGTTGTAGATGTGCCCTCGGGAATGAGCAGCAAGGAGATCAATGAATAGATATATTGGCAGTCTATTGAAGCTTAGGTTAGTCTTGTAGATTTAAGCCTCGCTGGCTTCTCCTAAGAAGGTAAAAAGCTTGCAGCTGTTAGTTTAGTTGTTCTGAAGCTTTCTTCCCCCCTCATTTTACTAGTTCTGTCCTTAAATGTATTTTCACTCATTCAGTAGGTTTTTTCCTTGTGAAGGTTGATATTCCTAAATACATTGTCCCTTTAGCTTCACACCTTCCTGCTATTACTAATTGGGTGGAGTAGGATTTGCAGGAATAAGGATAGTCTTCCCTTAAATTTTTTGCACTCCTTAGGGAAGGCATCATGTTGCATAATGGTGCAAACAAAATAATTCAACAGAAATAATACATGTAGAAACTGGAAACGCAGAGTTATTACTTTATATAAACTAATACAGAGAATGAAAAGCTAGGACAGTTGTTGACCTGCAGTATGTGTTTATTATGATAGCTAGGAAAATGTGGGCAAGCTCTAAGAAGCACGTGAGCATTGGGACTTTAACTTTCTTCTTTTCCTTGCCCCTGTAACCAATAGTCAGAAGTGAATTTACATTTTGAACTAGCGACACATAAGTAATTTTGGTATTTTAAACTAGCAACATCTTAAACTGCAGCTCTGCCTACCTACCTATTACTTCACTGAAAGAGCTTTTTCTGTGGCCAGTGAGAAAGTGAAGAAAACAAAAAGCATGTCTGAGCTCTGCTTGCCTGTGCTTGGGGTGACCTGTACCCAGATGGTACCACAACCAGCTTTTGAGTTCTGCTCCATGCAGCCCCACTCAGGTGCACCTGGGAGGAGCCACCATCACCTTTCCCTTCAGTCTAAGGGGCAGAGGAGGGTCAAGAGCAAAAGCTGTGACCTCCAAAGCTGTTTGCTCTCATGTCCTAAGCACCTAGTTCCCATTCTCGGGGGAAAAGCGAGCCGTGAATGGGCAAGGAAGAGAACTTTGGATCTTTCACCTGGCTAATAAACAGATCCAGCTGGGCTCGGGCAAGAGGGCGCCAAAGAAAAGCCGATTTTTGTCTCTTGTGTGGGTGACACGGGTCTGCTCGCCTGATGCTGCTGGCAGCTCCGGGCAGTGTCACAGTCACCAAAAAGGAGCCTGAGGCCGCCTATGGGCTCTCTTGCTAAAATTACTTTGCGTTCAGAGCTACTTATCTGGGTGCTGAGGGGTTCCCCTGGGTGCTGCTGGCTCCCCATGGGTGCTGCTGGGTCTCTATGGGTGCTGAGGGGTTCCCCTGGGTGCTGCTGGGTTCCCATGGGTCCCCCCGGGTGCCGAGGGGTCCCCATGGGTGCCGAGGGGTCCCCATGGGTGCTGAGGGGTCCCCGTGGGTGCTGATGGGTCTCATGGGTGCTGATGGGTCCCATGGGCGCTGATGGGTTCCCATGGGTTCCCCTGGGTCCCATGGGTTCCCCTGGGTGCCGAGGGGTCCCCCCTGGTGCTGAGGGGTTCCCCTGGGTGCTGCTGGGTCCCATGGGTGCTGCTGGGTCCCATGGGTTCCCCCGAGTGCCGAGGGGTCCCCCCGGGTGCTGCTGGGTCCCAGGTACTGTGACTCTGGCACTGTGACTCTTTGGCACTATGACACTCAAGCTCTGTGACATTCAGGCACTGTAGCTCTCATGCGCTGTGACTCTCTGGCACTGTGACACTCAGCCACCATGACACTCAGGCACTGTGACTCTTTGACATTGTGACCATCAGGCACTGTGACACTCAGGCACTGTGACACTCAGGCATTGTGACACTCTGGCGCTGTGATACTCAGGCACTGTGACAGGCATTCTGCCACTCAGGCACTGTGACTTTCTCGCACAGTGACACTCAGGCACTGTGACTCTCAGGCACTGTGACTCTCAGGCCTTGTGACACTCTGGCATTGTGACTCTCACGCCCTGTGACACTGTGGCACTGTGAAACACTGGAATTTGGTCGGACTGGGTGTGCGTGAATAGCATTTCCATCTTTACTGTCTCCATGACCTTGTGATCTCCAGTGCTCCCTTCTACCCCCACCATGCTATGTCTCGGGGTCCTTTTAATTGGAAGCGGAAGTCGCTGCAGTCCGGCCGGGGACGCCCCGCTGCCGCTCGCTCGGGACACGCTGGCTTCTCAGGGCTCCTTTACCGGCGGGGCGGGCAGGGCAGGCCGGGCCGGGCCGGGCCGGGTCAGCGCCCCGCAGGGGACCCCCCTCAGCTGCGCCCCCTCCCAGAAGCCGTCCCGCGCTTGCCGCGCCTGCGCCAGCCTCGTGCCGCGGGTCCCGCGCCGCCCCGCTCAGCCTCCCGCCCGCGAGGCCTCCGCGGTGAGCCCCGCGTCTATCCCAATAACTAAATAATTGAGACACTACAAACACTGAGTCCCAGTAATGCCTTTAAGATGTCAGGAAGAAAGAAAATCTAACTCTTAGCACAGAAATGCATTTAAAATTAAATTATCTAATAACCTGCCTCACCATCACAAGTGCTGGTCCTTCTCAAGTCTTCAACAATGCAGATTTGAAGATGCTTCAAATGGTAGGATACAGTAATTGGAAAGAGTTGAGACTAGTAAATGGTACTTGAATTTTACATCTAGTTACAGATATTTCATTCTGACAGTAACAAATGAAATTCCCGTGCCTTCAGCAACACAGGAATAAAAATACTAATGTTAAGATCAGTCCTGTGAGCTCCAGTGAAGCAGGTGGACCTTCTCTCCATTTTTCCTATTATTTCTACTTTTAATTACAAAGTTCACCTCATTTATAATTATTTTTCCTATTATTTCTCCTTTTAATGACAAAATTCACCTAATTTATAATTATTTTCCTATTATTTCTCCTTTTAATGACAAAATTCACCTCATTTATAATTATTTTCCATTATTTCTTCTTTTAATGACAAAATTCATTTTTTATGATTATTTTTCCTATTATTTCTTCTTTTAATGACAAAATTCACCTCATTTATAGTTAATTTTCCTATTATTTTTCTTTTTAATGACAAAATTCACCTCATTTATAATTATTTTTCCTATTATTTCTACTTTTAATTACAAAGTTCACCTCATTTATAATTATTTTTCCTATTATTTCTCCTTTTAACAACTCCAGTCTTTGAAAGAAACAAAAAAAACCCCTAGCTTTTAAATATGAAAAACTAAAAAAAACATTTTGCATTTACACAGAACTGAATGCAGTGCTTCAGAGCAATGACTAGAAAGATGTTCTAAGTTAGCCACTTCTTCTCCATTTGTGTGCAGTTTTGGCTATAGGTAACAGTACCTGTTCCTTTCTTTTGTTAAAAATCCTGTGCTTGTATGTATCAGGGAGGGAGGAAGAGAACACATGGACTTGCTTATGGGAATTTACAAAATATTACACTATTTGCAACGTATATTGTGGTTCACTAGTTTATGAGTAGGTTGCTGAAATAAGTACTATATACTAAAGCCAGGTCAATCTGGGGATTTAAGGAACTTACAGAGAACTAAGAAATTTGAAGAATTGAAAGTGAAGAGCCTGACAAAAATGAAGTCCATAAAAGTTGAATGTTATTACACTAACCTAAACTGTTCTCTAGAGCAATAGGCTCAGTTTCTTTACTTCTCCTAGGAGAAAATGAAAAGTTATATCAAATTTTGTGACTAGTTTCAAGAAGAAATTTCAATTTGTAAGCCATAATAATTTGCAAGCCATAATAATTTGCAAACAGTCCAGCTCTAATAGCTTCATGAGTCTTTGATGCATAAATGTTCCCATAAAAGTAAGTTATCTCCTTATACCTATAAACTGGATCAACTGAAGTTGTTGGATTAATGGGTGGGTATGTGTGTTTGAGAGGCTGAGAGCTGGGGCTCTTTAGCCTGGAGGCCAATTTTGGGGGGATTAAGTACAGTCTGGAAGTTAATTTGGGAGGAATATTCCTGTTTCTTCAACAGAAATAAGTAACAAAAAGCCCAACACGTACTCTGTCCCAAAAATATAGTGATGAAGACCACCACCTTATTCTCTGCCAGTTGTCATTTATATGAAGGAGATCATAGTAATACTAGCATGTTGCAGTTACATTTATTTAGCACTAGTTTTATAAACAATAAATTGATTTATTCCATAACATCCCTTTGGATTGTCTCAGACTGACTAAATAGCTACCTTTCCCACAGGAGAGAGGCTTAATTAGATCTCAGTAAACATATGCTTTTGATTCTCATTCTTGTTGGAGTAGTTCAAAAAAGCTGGTGAAATATCTAAATACCTCCCCCCCGGGGGTGTGTTGGACCCTCCCCGCCACCCCCCTGCTCACCGCTGCCCCCCATCCCGCAGCCTCTCCGGGTGCTGGGGGTCCGGGCTCACCCCGGGACCCACAAGAAGCAGATTCTGCTCGACCTCAACATCAGGTGAGCAGCCGGAGCCACCCCTGTGATGAAAGCGCCGGGTCTCAGTCCCCTGCGGCTGTGTCCCCCCCGCAGAGAGGGGTCCGGGGGGTTGGCTGGCGAGGCCCCCCCCCCGACTCTCCACGTCCTGTGCCCGCAGCTACGTGGGCGACGTCCAGATTGACGTGGAGGTGAAGAAGTTCTTCTGCAAGGCGGGGGTGAAGGGCATGCAGGTGAGGGGGGGTCTGCACCCCGACCGAGAGGTCCTCCATCACAACCAAAACAGAGTACTGTTATACTTAGCCACATAGCCTTCGAGATCAGTGACCACTAATGACAAATGTTTGGAGAGATCTGAGCTCAACAATTTTGCAATGTCTCCAAGAATGACTAGAGTGAAGCAACGTTTCTTCTCTAGGAATGAGACAAGGAAGAAGTCAGCAAAATGCAAAGATGTTTTCCTGGTAAACCTCATTGAGGGGAACTGGCACACCAAAAAACATTGTGCTGCTCTAAGAAAGGACAGCAAGTCCTGTGCTAGCTAATCTTCTATACCTGCTCAGGTTGTCAGCTCCTCAGCAGACTTTAAAACAGAAAACAAACAACAACAAAACAAATTAAAAACAAAAAAAAAACCCCACACCACCAAAAAGGGAAATGTATTTCATACTGGTATCTGTAGTTTAAAGACTTGTTATAATCTAGTTGTTTGCTGTATACTGTTTATGAACTGCTTCACTGCTTCAGCAGTGAATCATAATAAGTTACTGTCTAATACTGCATGTGGTCAATATAATAGTAGTAACCTTCCAAGAAGGAAAGGGTTACATTCAGTATAGTTCAAGATGCAGGTTCTATTTCTGAATCCAGACAGTGAATATCAAAATTTCTGCTGATAAGATTCCTGATGTTTCACACATGTCTGTTATCCATGGCACATTCAATAGCAACACTACATCTAGAACAGAATACTTGCTTCTGATAAGGATACTTATAAATCTGGCATTTGGAAGGACAGACTCTTAAAGTCAGGAGCCAGAACGGGAAACCACCGAAGTAAACATAGCGGTTACCCGTTCTGAGAGGGGGACAGTGACAGATCAGTGACAGTGACAGATCAGTGACAGCCAAGTCCCCCCTCAGTTAGAACACACAGTTAGAACACACCCAGGGAACACAGTTAACCCTTAGATCGCCCCCTGCAGGTTAACCCCTTCCCTGCCAGTGACATTTATACAGTAATCAGTGGACATTTAAATTTCTGATCGCTGTATAAATGTTATTGGTCCTAAAAAAGTGTGAAAAATGTCCGACATGTCCGCTGCAATACCAAAGTCCCGATAAAAATCGCAGATCACCGCCATTACTAATAAAAAATATTTTTTTTTAAAAAACACCATAAGTCAATTCTCATGGTTTCATGCCCTGGTTTCCACATCAAACTTTTTTTCCCTCCAGCCTGAGATATGCTATTGCACTGTTAAGTGTTTTAATAAGAAAAGAGTCCATAGATACTTTTAAAATCTGATCCTTAGACTTCCGAATTATTCATATGCTTTTAAAGTGTAACTCTACAGCGTAATTTAAGAAATACTTTTCACTTTATTCACATTCCACTGCTTTTTTTCATTTCTATAATAGGCTAGAATAATATTTATTTCATATCTGCCATATACTTCTATAAAACACCAGATTTGATCTTGGAATCAGGTTTTGGAGATGGGTGCCTTTCTCTACTGATTATCTTATCTTACTGTTTTAGCAATGCAGAGAACAGATTATGGCAGACAGGGCAATAAATCACTGAGTTTCCATTCCTGTTTGCAGCTATATCAAGAATGAAACATTATGAAGTTCAAACACAGAACAGTCTCAAATAGAAATCCACTTGCAAGCTAAAGCACTTGTTCATTAGTTTGAAAACTTCATGCCTGGACGTAGTCCTGGTGCTCATTTAACTGCTGTTAATTGAGACTGAAGTATGCTCCATCATCATCTTGTTTCTTGCAGTGGCATACCCTTATGCAGCAGGTCATCAGAAACATCTCCAGAAGTTACTGCTTTTTTAACTTAAAAGCATTCTGGCAAAAATAGAACAGGAGAACTCTCCATTTGACTTGCTATGCAACTATTTTGATTATACCAACAGTTTCATTTTTCCTAAGAACTTCACCATGCATAGCTAAGCATGTAACGAAGTGAGTACAATAAAAGTTACAGGAAATGACAAAATAAAAGTTTTTAATATATAAAACATGTTCTTGGACAGAAAAAAACATGAAGAATATTAAAGCTGGTTTCTATCTGCACTGAACTGTATTTTATTATAGATTAAAACAAAACAAACAAGAAAGTCACCCCAAAACCCAACATAAAACAGTGTGCTCTGACCTGTCAAAATTTACTCATCAGAAAATAAGAATAGAAGCATTCTGGTTTAAACAATGTTAATATAATCAAACATCCAGGGAAATATAACAAATTAAAAAGGAATCACTTCAAAGAATAAAAGGCCTACATCTTAAGTAATAATAAATCTAATACTTGACATTAATCTCCCTAGAAAATACTGAAAGCAATGATTAAAAATTATACCTCCTCTTATGAATATTGTGTAGCTACAACAAAACTTGTTCCTTGTCTCCTAACCAAACAAAAGCCTTTCCTTAATATCAGGGTAGGAAAGAATCTTCGTGCCTTTCCTGAGCATTTTGGTGGTAAGGAGTGTCTCACTGCTCACCAGCACTCAGGCTGCCAGAGATCAGGAGACACAAATAAATAGGGTTAAGTGGATTCACTCTGTTCATGCCTGCATATACACATCTTAACCTCCCCCTGCCTCCCCACCTGCTTCAATGTTGTCTCTCTCTGGGGAACCACCCAACAGTTGCCTGTTCATTCAGACAAGCTCCAGTAAAGATGGCAGAGGGAGAAGATGAAAACCTCCCTGACGGGCAACTAAGAGTAGATTAAAACAAATCAAAAACCACCAACAAAAAACCCTGACATTAATTGCAACAAGTTTAAAAACTATTTGAGTGAGGAAAAAATCCTCAGGATTTCCCAAACACCAGTATTTCAAGTATAAATGGAAGTTGTTGCCATTTTACTAGGGAGTGAACTGAAATTTATATTTTTATGGTTGGTCTTCATAGGGCAGAAAAAGGTAAACTACTTTAAAAGCTTGTTTGTAGCTGGTCTTACTGTCCCATGCTCCTTCACCACAAACAAGGTCAATAAGGGTCAGTTATTTAGCATAAAAAGTTTGAACTGGACTGCCCACATCACAGGTTTTCCCTTCTCCCATATAAAGCTTAAACAGTTTTATTTATCTTTGTCCCTCCTTCTTCCTCCTTCCTCCTCCCTCCTTCTCCCTCCTTCTTCCTCCTCCTCCTTCTTCCTCCTTCCTTTCTCCTCCTCCTCCCTCCTTCTCCCTCCTTCTTCCTCCTCCCTCCTCCTCCCTCCTTCTTCCTCCTCCTTCCTCCTTCTCCCTCCTCCTTCCTCCTCCTTCTTCCTCCTTCCTCCTCCTTCTTCCTCCTTCCTCCTCCTTCTTCCTCCTCCCTCCTCCTTCTTCCTCCTCCCTCTTCCTCCTCTCTCCTCCTTCCTTTCTCCTCCTCCCTCCTCCCTCCTCCTCCCTCCCCCCCCCTCCTCCTCCCTCCCCCCCCCCCCCCCTTCTTCCTCCCCCCTCTCCCCTCTCCTCCCCCTCTCCCCCCCTCTCCCCAATTGGGACCTCCCTCCTCCCCGGCCCTGACCGCGATCCCCCGACTCGCCTCCCGCCGTCGCCATAGTGACTCCCAGGGGGGTGGGCGGGGCCTTTAGCCTCGTCACGTGACCCTGCTCGAGTCGTGTTGACGCAGGGGCGGGGGAAGAGGCGTGGCCACGCCCTCCCCGGAAAGGAACGAAGGGTCCTGGCCCCGCCTCAGCGCCCCAGGAACCGGCCAATCAGAGACTGGGCGGGACCACATCTCACCTGTCCGGCCAATGGCATGCGGGAAACGGAGTATCCTGGGCTCTCAGCCAATCAGCATCCAGGATTGGGGTGTGAGACGGGACCCACAGGACGGGATCGAGGGGCAGAGTCGGGGGGGCGGGAGGCGGGCCCCAGCTTTAATTGTCTTTTTGATCAAAAAGTAACTTTCTGCTTTTTCAGCCTCTGTCTCCATAGTTGTTTTGTTGTGGTCTTTTTCAGGTGCTCAGGTGAGGTATTTAAGCCCATATTCTTAGTGAGGTTTCATCAAGGGCTAAAATCTATGAAAGTGATTTTGTATGCATCATCACTTGGAATAAAAAATGAAAGGGAGTTATTTCATGATGCTTTTTATTTGTGCAAATAGAAATGATTATGCATGCAAACTGTGTGTGCAAATGCAGTATCTAAAATTGCAAATTTAAGGTGTGATTTTAATTCATAATGTGCTGTGGCTTCATAGATGTTATTCATGAAATCCACGTTAATTTTAGACTGATTCCTACAGCCAACACTCTGAAAGACTGATAGGAGATAACATGGAAAGAAGCCAAGTGTGTAGTGGTTTAGGTTTGACACTGCTTCCATGTGCTGTGTGAAACCCATCTCTAGTCTGCAGGCTTGGTAATAGAAGAGCCCTCTAAGAAGGAAACTCTTCATATCTGTCCCTGATATACAAAATGAACAGGTTAGACAAAACAGAAAGAAGTAAACAGTAAAGAGAACAGGATTCTGCACTGAATAGCTCTTTTAACAGTAGTGATTTGTAAACAGAAGTAGCTGTGATAGTGATATCATCTGTGTAAAGCAGGCCACAGGAGGGCACGGTACCTGCTAGACAAGCCTGTGCTGTATGGATTTAGAGGCTTGTGAGAAAACTTTGAGGCTCTCAGAACAGTCTGTAGTCAAGCAGACAGAGGGTAAAGAGCTGGAGGAATAAACTAAATCTGGACTGTGGCAGCATTAGAAGTACTTTGGAATCAGGTGATAGGCCATTAAAGATGATCCTTAAGTGGAGTCTGTGAGAAGAGCAGTGAATAATTTGAAATACTGATTAAATTTGGAAAGGATATCCATATTGAAAGAGAGTATCTACAAATGTGCCTTGCTGTTTTAGCAGCCTATGTTGCAAGAGAAAGTTGCTGCTAAAATTGATCTAAATCGATGGCCTAAACAAGACTAAAAATACAGGGGAAACTTAATTGTACCAAAATTCCACAAAGTAAACCTATTGTTACATATTCACTCAATAAGAGAACTGTACTTTATCTCAAATTAATGATCAGACAGGCAGCAAAGTTAGATGGATTACCACTATTCCCCTCTGGCACTGGAGACTCAAAAAATGTGTTCTCAGAAGCAAAAGGTATGTTTCAAACACTTGGAAAGTGGCTCTGTGCCAGGGCACCAACATGATGGGCTGCTACAGCAACTTGTCTGTGAGCATCACCCTGGGAGGAGGTTGGGTTCAGTGTGTATTGCTTCCTTTGCAGACTTTTTATGAGTGCATCTTTCTGTACACTTTCTCCTTCTTTTGCACTCCCCAAGTGTTGTGGCCCTGAAGGCACTTAACAAGTCCTCTGTACCTTTCTGAGGGTGTGTATTAGTTTGAGCTTTAGGTGTTGCACTTGAGGTTGCTTGGTGAGGTTTAATCAAAGCAGCAGCTTTTCATTCTAACCCTGTAGGTTTTATCATTAGTCTGATTCAATGAGCCCCATTATGGGCAAACATGAAGACAGGGCTGAGAGGATCTGGAAAGCTGTATCACCTTCACAGGGGGGGTTGTCCTCTCCATTCACACATCTCACTGGTTGGTCCCACTGCTACAGGGGAATGAAAACTCCAGCAGCCTGAAGTCAGTAAGAGCTGCAGAAGTTGACCCTCATTTCAGAATTTGGCCATGACTTTTTGCTAAGCTGATGTTGACCTCCTTTGCCTTCAACATTCTTACAGTTCACTGGACTGAGGATGACATCAGTTCCAGCTTTTTTTTTACAGTTCCAGCAAGGGATCTGGCCTGCTCAGTCTCCAGACCTGCAGCAATGAACTGACCCAACTTTCTCTAAATTCAGTCACAAAATTTCCCAGCTGATGTTCTTTTATTAGTTAACAGAGAGACTCCATCCATACATATAGTTGGCAGAAGGGATCAGGACTATGGATGACTGATGGAAGTTAAAAGTTGTCAAGTTCAACACGGAAGGCTAAGAACTTGTTTAGAACGTGTTTAGACTGTTACCTTAGAATAGTCCTTAACTGCATCTGCCATATAAGCAAAATGGTATAACAGCTTTGTAAACACCAGGGAATTACAATGTGATGCTATATTGGAAAAGAAAAATGTATATAAAGTCTTAGAAAGCTTCATATTTACCTGCATCAAAAGAGAGTTCTGCCAAAGGGAAAACTTTCTGGCCTAAAGGGCATAAGTATTGATTGACTAAAACTCCCACCTCTGAAAAACACCCGAGAGCACTTGTGCTTGCCAGGAAGGCTCCAGCTGCATTCTGTAGAGATGTAAAGTTCACTAGTGACATGCTAACCTCAGAAGCCCATGCACCAGGAATAGAAACACTAAGGCAGACACTTTTATCTATGTGGTGTGGAATTGGAAGCATTGCACAAAAGCACTGATGAGAAATGTACTGTTTTTTGCTTTCTACACTGAAAAACATACACTCTTGGTAGAAAACATCTATGTAATGCAGAAGGCTGTGACAGTCTTGTTATACATAGAGCTTACTCAGAATATTACCTTAACTAATGAAGAAAATCATAACAGGGACCTGTGAAGATCATTTTGTGGTTCTGTGAGTATAACAAATAACGTGTCCCAGGCTCTCGCAGACGCGTGTTCTGGCTCCTGACACGCGTGTTCTGGGGTCGTGTGTCCCAGGCTCTTCCACACGTGCGTTCTGGCTCCTAACATGCATGTGTGGCCTGTCATGTGCATGTTACGGGATCTTCGCGTGTCCTGGCCTTTCCCACACGCGTGTTCTGACTCCCGTCACACGCGTCACGGGCTCCTTGTGTGTCCCAGGCTCTTCCACACGCGTGTTCTGGTTCCTGCCACGTGTTTCACGGGCTCCTCGCGTGTCCTGGCCTCTCCCCCGTGCGTGTTCCGGTTTCTGACACGCGTGTTGCTGACTCCTCACATGTCCTGGGCTCTCCATCACGCGCGTTCTACCTCCTGACACGTGTGTGTCACGGTGAACTAGAATTGAACACTTTAATATTCTTCAAGTAAAATTTCAGTTCTTTAAAAAGTTTTTAAACATTTGTTTTTAAAAAATGTATTATAACATCATATTTTGTGCTTTATTTCAGTTTTAAAATTATGTCTTACACTCTAGAATCAAAGTAGTTATGAAGTACCTTACAGAAGTAAAAATGACTCTTTTGACCTATAATTAATGGCATGTAAAAAAGACAGTTGTGATTCTGTAATTCTCTATTACTGTTTTTCTAGAAAACAATATCTGAAAAGATAATTTCCCATTACATTCTGATTCTTACATGGAATATCTAGTTTTGGTTTAGGTCTTTCTGCTCCTCTCAAATATTCAGTACATAGAGATTTTTTTTACCCCAAAGCTTCTGTTTCTTCCTGAGGAAATGAGTTCTCCAATATATATATTCACTTGAAATGAATGCAGAAGAACACATGACGCAGTAAAAGTCTAAGGAACAAATAGGACTATCTTCTTTGAAATCACAGTGTTTATATAAATCATTGTGCTCATCAGGGATTATGCAACAATCCATGCCCCTGGACTCATGCCTAATATCTGGATATATTTTAGGAGGGTTATTCACATTAAGGGGAAATTAGGTAACCATGAGCACATATGGCTTGGTGCATGACAGTATGCACTCCTGATTATGAGGGTTGTTACATGATCCATGTCATCTTATATGGCAACTTCACCTACATACTTTGCAGATCAGAGTTCTGTAAGACATTAAGTAAAGCATTAGGCATCACTTCCAATGAGCCATGACCAATGTCACATAGCCACTCACCAACAGAGAATGGCAAGTCTTGCATCCATCTTCAAAAAAGACTAGAAGGACTATCTGAGAAGCTACAAGATGGTTAGTTGTTGGTCCAGGGAGGAATTATAATACAAGTCTCCTCAGAGCACATTTCTGGGCATATGAAGTAGAAGGTGGACCTTTGGAACAGCCTGATTAACACAGATTAACCACAGCAACTGGTGTTTGACCAGCCTGACTGGTTTTGTGGACAAGGAGAGAGTGTCTGGGTGTCTCTTACCTAGAATACTGCATGTAATTTTGTCTCCTTCTGTACAAAGACACTGATCAGATAGAACAAATCCAGCAGATGGCCACCAAGATGTTCTAGATGTCCTATACTTATGACCATTAGCAAAAACGAGGGATTTCCTGCTGAATACTCAGTCTTCATGACACTAAATTTCTCCTCTCTCTTTCTGCTGTCCCAGGATTAATTGATCCTATTTTTTAGACACCTATGGCCAGTGAACCCATCAGGTTTTTTGATTGTTATTCTATACATAACAGTTATTCCTGGAATTTTTCTCTTTTCATTTTTTCCCATCACTTCTCCTCCAGGTAGTTCATTGCCCAGAGTAACCTTGCTATCAAAAATAATGGGCTTTCTGAGAGACTAAATCCCTTCTAAGAATAATCCCAATTGCCTCAAGACCCCATATGGCTTCCATGAGATTACTTGATTAACTAATTGTTCCTTTATCTTGCCTTAAAGTCTTTCTTGTTATTTATAATCACATTGTAACATGAAATATTTTTCTTGCTTTATCAGTGGACATGTGAGATGACACAATCAGTTCAGAGATAGCAGGGTGTGCTACAGAGGAGGTTTGAAAATAGAAGAGTGTAAGAAGTTGCTTTGCTAACTTCTGATATTTTTTAACACTAAAAAAATTATAAGGTTGGGCTTTGGGTTTATTTTTTGATTGTGTAAAGAAAGTCTCCTGTGCACAGTGATGCCAATAAAAATGAATGTCAGCAACAGAAATCCTCAAATGTCCAAGTTTTCTTCCCCTGATATGTGTGTAGCTCTATAATACCCCCTCCCACACACACCAATTCCAACGGTAAGTGAAGAAAATAGAGGTGATATATGTTTACATTTAGTGGATTTAAGCCAATTTGCACCAGTCCAGCACAATGGCCCTACTGACCTTTCAGGCAATGAAATGCAAAATTTAGACAAAACGTTGTCTTAAACTTGCCAATTCTCTTTATATGGAAGTTAAAATACAGTTTTCCTACTCAATTTACTCAGCTTGAATTCCCTTAAGATGAAGGGCTGGATGTTTTGATTATTACAACATCATTTCCTTTGGCTTCTAGACATGCAACTTGCTGTGCTGAGACCCATTCAGAGCACTGCGCACCACTCCTGTGCTTTTACCATGTACATTTCCCTCTCACCTTGTTGCTGGCTCTTCCTTCTCTACCAAGTCTAACAGAGGCTGCTTGTATTCAATTTTAAGGTCTTTTCAAATTCTTGGAGACCCTGTTTTCAAGAAATGGCTTTTATTCAGAAGCAACATTTGCTGTTCTGATGTAACCCATGAGACTTGGTGCTCAACTGCATCACACATACATTTCTTATTTTGGAAAAGTTAACATAAAATAGAACTGGCTTGTTCTAGGGCGCTGGAGGAGAAGTGGGAACATACAGAGCCTCCCAGCTATCAGGATACAGACATTTTTCTGAGAACAACTTGCATTGTGTGTCAATGAAATTTAACCTAGAACCTGCCTTGGGAACAATAAAAGGTCTTTCACTGTTTTGTGAGTGCTGGGTCACAGCCTGATACAGAGGATCAATCCAATGTACCTGCTGTGAGGCCCAGGAGCACTGTGACAGCTGGAGGTGGCTGCTGAGAGGAAACAGCAGATTTCTTTGGGCTGTCCTGCAACAAGCCATTCTATGATTACCAGCTTGTTCTCCTGGTTAGTTTTGAGTAACTTTAACACTGCCACCCAGGTATCATCATAACTTAACTTTCCTTCTTCTAAAAATGTGTTGATTTACATTGCTTTGTCTCCCTTCAGCTGTTACCTTCTCCCTGGGTGCCCTCCTGGTGTGTGTTTCTATTTACCTCTATGGATTACCTCGACAAGACACCACAAAAATCCAGCCAGCAGAGACCAAGAGTTCAAAAGAGAGACTTGCTACTGTATGATGTTGTCAAGAAAAATGGACAGATGAGAAAAAAAAATTACTTAAAAGCCTTTTTTTCTTTTTTTTTTTAAATTAGCCTTGTGATGAGTTGCAGCAAGCCACTTCGATTTAGGGAGAACAGGATGTTTCTAAGCAACCTAGCAATTGTTCAGAGGAGCAGGTAAACCCTACTGTCGGCAACAAGATAGAGGCTGCCAAGCTTATTCAGGGTCCTGAGTTACAGCTAAGCCACTTCTAACTACGGAGAACTGGATTTTTCTAAGCAACCTAGCAATTGTTCAGAGGAGCCGGTAAACCCTACTATCGGCAACAAGCTAGATGCTGACAAGCATAGTCAGGGTGAGGAGTTGCATCTAAAGCTTACTTTACGCTACAAGCTAGAGGCTGCCAAGCATATTCAGGGTGAAGAGCTGCATCTAAGCCAGTTCTCTCTAGGCAGCACTGGATGATTTTTGGCAACCTAGCAGAACCCAGAGCTTGAGCTGGTTTTATACATTTATTGCATGTGCCTTTATTTTTAAATTGGCTTCCTAGCAAACCACTCAGTTTTAGTCATCTTAAAAATGTTGACACAGTAACTTCTCCAGCACCAGTGGGAGCCTGGAAATGATCCTGCTGCTGACAATCATTTTGACTCAAAATACTTGTCACACTAAACATTCTGTTGTGTGTGGTTATCAAGTCACCTCTACTAACTAAACAAGCACCATGTCTAGTGTTGTTAACTTAAAGATTCCTTTGATTTTGGTTTTAACTTTGCAAAAGGACACTTCTGAGTCCTACCAGGCTTGTGGTGTTTGGTAGAAGCCAAGTCTTCTCATTCTAAGTATCTTAACCTTGTTATCAACAGGGACAAAGTTTGTATGGAAATTTTACCCTACTCTTGCACATTACCCTTAACTAGAATCTGTTTGAAGTCCTAAGTAAATGTCTTCATCCAGTGATTTAATTTGGAGGAGTTCTAAATTTCACTTCCATTTGAAGTAATTTTTTATTGACACAATGTGTCCAGTTCAGACTTTAGACAGTCAGGATTTTGGCTGTGGCCATTACCTCCTTTTTGTTTCATTTCTGCCAGTATTTTATGATTGTTTCACTTCATAGTATTATCTAAAAAAACATATTTCAGCTCCCCAGTAGAGAAGCGAATCAGAACACTTGTGATAAATTTTATTTTTTATATCAAAAAGGTGACTTCTTTTTATTGGGGATAGTACTGAAGAGTGTCCTGAGTTCCTCAGCTGAGAAAGTGGCACGCTGAAAAATAAAAATTCCAATGTACAGCTAGGTTTGTAACATCTTCACTATGAATAAGCACAGGCATCTTCTGAAGAGCTCTATTCTTAACTAGTGATAGAAAGCAAAAAAACACATTTTCACTAGACTGTATGAGAGATTCCCTTTGAGTGACTTGCCAATGACGACAGTTGTACAGCTGGGGTGAGGGGAAAGTCCTCCTAGAACACGTAATATGTTAAGGTCACTGCTGTTAGTCAGTAGTCTAATTGGGACTTGACTCCACCAAACACTGATAATGACCATTTTCTAGCCTACATGTATTTCCAAGATCCAATGAGACTTCACTCCTTTTAGAGGTAATGAAAAGCTGCAACTATAAGCAGGTGGTGTTTACAGTTCCCCAGAGAGATGGATTTTAGCCTCTGGGACAGTGCTGGGATAGGGTTAATTTTCTTCGTGGCAGTTTGCACAGGGCTGTGTTTGGGATTTGTGCTGGAAACAAGGTTGAAAACCCTGTGATGTTTTGGGTGCTGCTGGGCAGGTTACACAGAGCTCCTCACCCCACCAGCAAAGAGGGTCTCTGTTATTTTTCCTTTTGATTACAATTTCTTATCATAATAATGGGATTATTAAACTGATTCTATCCCAACACACAAGTTTTCTCACTCCTTCTCTCCCCCATGGTGTGGGGGGAGTGAGCAACTGTCCACCTGGGGCTGAGTTGCCACATGGGGCTAAACCACAACAGGAATATGGAAGAACTAATTTGTGCTTCTGAAAGTCAGTTTCACATCTCCCCACTGCTAAGATGAGCTAACACATAAAGGCATGGCAACAATTTCCCTTTGCTAAGAGAATTTTCAAATTTGAATTTGCAATCATGACTTGGGTTTGATTCCTTTGTGTAGTAGATATACACTGGAACTATATCTCATGAGAAGGTTTCTACATTTTTTGATGAAGAAATGATCCAAACCTGGACATGTCATTATTTAGTACAATGTACAACTTAGTTTACTTAGTTACTTCATTGAAATCCCACCAAATATATACTTCCATCAGCCAGTTTGTTACTGTGCTGTTATAGTATAGTATCCTTATAGACAATATATTTTGGCTTTTGTTTGTTTGTTTTGTTTTTCCCTATGGTGGCTGGCAGCAGTTAGCAATAGTGCAGACAGGAATGCACGATACTGCATAACCTTTATTAATAAAGGCTTCCATAAAGTCCAAGATTATACTTGAAATTCCCAGCCAACTCACTACCCTTACTACTACTAATTAAATTCAACCTTTTTGGGGGCTATTTAATCTGATTAAAGTTTTCATGCTCTAGTATTTTCAAGGGTATTTCCATATGTAGTTTGTGCCTATGCCCTGTGCAGGACAAGAAGCCCCATTCTTAAGCATTTTTAAGTATCCAGGAATTGAGAAGCAAACCTTTGGTTTGCAGGAGTTCAGAGCAGATGCTATTCTCTTGTGCACACCTGACTTTTGTGCTGGAAGGACTCAAGTGTGTATCAGAAAGGAATTGTGGTTTCCATTCATAAATGCTTTGTGCTGAAAGGATTGCAAGAACTGTAAATTAATATAATTTAGTATTTAAGACTGGTTAATAGCATATGCTACATATAAATTATGATCAAAAATTTAGATAAGCATCAAGAGATGACCCACCTAGACAGAAAGATTTACACCTAGCATTTTAAAATGTTAAAGATAAAAGCCAATACATTGTGGAGTGCTGACTGTAAGATGGAGTGGCAAAACGTTCTAATTTGGCAGTGTATTTATTCATTCATTTAGTTTTCACTCCTCCTTAGTGGTCTTGTTCCTGTAGTGATGCCAACATTTTAGTCACTAACAGGACCAGATTCTGTAAGTCCCATTCCAAGCCTATGATAAGACAAGAT
>WUAM01001403.1:0-38590 GCA_024336885.1 Actenoides hombroni
ATTTCCCATGTGTAGCAGTAGGTGCCTCAGCAGCATTTCCACAGTAGTAAACATTTCATGCTATATATATTATATATAATATGATATATATAAATATTTCATGCTCTATATACTGACTAGTATTGTTACAAGTCTTTGGAATATAGAGCTCTACACCTTTGAAGTTATTTGAGGTTTTGAAACAATTTGCCTTCTCGGTGTAAGGTAAAAAAAAAATCATCTAGGTCTCTTGAAAAATATAAAATAAATAAATCTGTGGAGCAACCAGAGAAGAAAATTCAAATTATTTTTAAGTGTTGGTTGTATTTATCTTCATCATTTCTGTTTTAGCCTGAGCTACATATAAGACTGGAAAAGCAAAGAGAAAATGGATTTAAAGTTCTTATGCAAACTGTCACTAAAAGGCTGTTGAGATAATTGCTTTAATTCTTTTTTTGTTAAGCAAATTAATTTTGGTTTCTCTTCCACTTTTCTACCTTTCAAGCCTCACTAAAATCAAGAAGACCCTACCATTTTATCATAACATTCCATTGGAATTTTAGCTTTACATGAGAAAGCATATTCCGGAACATCACCTTCTAGGAAAAAAATAAAATAAATTAACTAATTCCAACTAAAGAGCAAACCACAGACCAGCAGAACAAACAGCAATTTACTGTCCTGCAGCTGGGTATAACAATAGAATCACAATACCAATACTGTACAAAAGCTGGGTAAAAGGCACCATATTGTCTATCAGAGTAAAAGAAACAACCTAGACACCATGTATATTTTTATTCTGCTTGTTGTCTGTCACTTTTACAATATGTCTTGGAGTGGTTCAATTCTCATGTGTGTACCTGATCAGTTCTGCTCCTGTAACCTTGATTAGTACTGGAAGGCCTCTGTTTGGCCCAACCTATTCTGTTAGGTACTCTGCAAATGTATGATGGAATATAGGTGTAGGTTCCATGTAATCATTGATAACACATCTGACAAAATGTGGTTAAAGGATAGCTAAACAAAACCCAGAAGATAGAAAAAAGCAGAGACTTAAGATGTGATTTTACTTTTTTTTTTTTAAGCAGGTAAATTTCCTTTTTATTATTATTTTTCAATTTTTGAAGTATCCCCACTAATTGAAATTTGAGTACAAATTAAAATCTGCTTGTAACTCTCAAAAAATGTTTAGCAAAAACATGGGAACTACAGTGAGAAGCCTCAAAAATTTAAAGGGACAGTGGTTTGTTTTTTTTTTATTACTAGAGTCAAACAGAAGAAAGTTTTTAACAAATCTTTATACTGATTTAGTCTAAGATTAAAACACGGGTAAAAATGGGCTTTTACTCAGTATTGACACTTACAACACCTGAAGTAGTGTGCTTTCCATTTCTCCCACAGATTTTATCTAGAATCAAGTGCTCAGAACTCAGCAAAGCAAATTCTGGCCTACATGAAGACACCATCTCATCTTGCTATTTTACCCGTTACACTAACTTTGCTTTCAATTAGAAACAGTCTCGAATCTACTTGAACCTAAAGATATTTAAACGACACCTCTGAGCATTGCAGATTTCAGTGTTTCAGAGCTAGAGTCAATCAATCTCCTTGACACGCATCTTTGCTGAGTCGAAGAAGCTGTAACAAAAGTGCTCTATGAAATATATGGCCTCGAGGTGCAGTGAACTATAAGGGAAGGAACACCCACTGCTATTCATGTTTTTTTTCAGTTCTAACATCTTGTTCCTGAACCTGGCCACAAGCCATTTAACCAGTAATGGTGACAGAAAGGGTTGTGTTTTTTTCCTTATAAATGAATTAACGTAGATTGCACAAGGGTATTTCTGCAATATCAGACATGAAACACAGTCATAATGCAAAAGAAAAAAGACTCGCCCAGTGCAGTCTTTAAGATGACATCTCAAATCCATCTTTTTCCTGTTGGATCCTCCTTTACAGCTTCTCTTCCAGCGGAGACTGTGGATTCAAGGGACTGCACCTAAACCAGACAGTTCCTCCCAAGCCTGCACAGGGGCTTTCATCCTGAAAAGCAAACAGAACTAGGGTGAAATGAAAAGGTCTTTCTCCCCAGTTCTCTTGCTGGCATTGTCTGGCTGCTCAAGTGCTGGTTTTGCACTATCATGGGACTGTGACACCTCCACAAAACAGGACCTAGTCCTGCTTAGACCTGCTCAGGCTCTTGACTGGTCAGAAATGGCTATGAAGACACCTAGATGTGAGTATTGAAACGAATCCCATCGTGCTCATGTTGTCAGCGTGGGGCTCTGTGCTGGTAGGAGAGCCCATATATCAGGGGTTATATTCTTAAAGGCAAGTTTAGTGTGCTGCATACGGGTCCTTGATGGGACCTCTGCAAAGGTTCCACACCACTACCAGCACTACCTTTCAATACAACAGTTTACTGGCAAAGCCTTTCATTATAACCAGGAAGGAAAAAAAAAACCCTTGATGATAGGTAGGGGGGGATACTCAGACTCACTCTCTGGATGTTCTGGAGCTTGCAGCAATGAGCCCTTAGAGGTTTTAAAGGTGCTTAGGTGCCTTACTGCTGACAGGTCTTCAAGCTCAGCTCCAGAAATGGCTGCCAACATCACTGCACATTTATCATGTAGTGCTCATGGCCTAGGATGCTTTCTGGCAAGTGAATTTGCTGGTCTGTGTGTTCAGATGATGGATAGATAAACGGCACCACCTTCCTCTGTTTACAGTTTAGCGTTTCCCTGCTCCGATTGTTTGGCTGCTTGAAGAGTCTCTCCCAGCAAATGTTGTTTCCCAGTTTGGCAGCAGAGCCTCACCCCTCCCTTCCCGGGCTGCTGCGCCAGGCCGGAGGGTGCCCTGCCTGCTGCCCTTGGGGTGCCACAGCTGCCCTCGGGGTGCCACAGCTGCCCTCGGGTATACAGACTCTGTCCTGCACGCCACAGCTCCCCTCGGGTACACAGACAGTGCCCTGCACCCCACAGCTCCCCTCGGGTACACAGACAGGGCCCTGCACCCCACAGCTGCCCTCAAGGGTGCCACATCCCCCCGCGCACATCAGAGCAGCCAGATCCTGCCCTGGGTTTGGGAACTGCACCACACGGCTCTTTGCTTAGGTACCCAGCAAACTGGTTTCTGCTTTCTGCCTCCAGCCTGCGCAGAGCCAGCGTCGCAGGCACGAGGACCTTTTGTTCTCAAGGAGGAGAAAACTGCAAGGAGACTTGTGGCTCCATAGCCTCCCTTTCCCTGCATGTGACCGTGACCTGCTCTGAAACAGATCACACTGACCGAGGGTGAGGGACGGTCCCTGGCTCACCTTCTGCATAGACCCGTGCGACGCTGGAACGCCTTCCTGATGTGCTGGGCAGCACAGAAAAAGGTCATCTCCTAAACCAATCACATGGCAACCCTTTTGCTTTGTCTCTGAAATCCACACGGAGATTTTATTCCTCCACTGCCATCTCAAATCCGGATTTGAGATGGCAGTGGAGGAATAAAATCTCCGTGTGGATTTCAGAGACAAAGCAAAAGGGTTGCCATGTGATTGTTTTAGGAGATGACCTTTTTCTGTGCTGCCCAGCACCTCAGGAAGGCGTTCCAGCGTCGCACGGGTCTGTGCAGAAGGTGAGCCAGGGACCGTCCCTCACCCTCGGTCAGTGTGATCTGTTTCAGAGCAGGTCATGGTCACCTGCAGGGAAAGGGAGGCTACGGAGCCACAAGTCTCCTTGCAGTTTCCTCCTCCTTGAGAACAAAAGGTCCTCGTGCCTGCAATGCCGGCTCTGCGCAGGCTGGAGGCAGAAAGCAGAAACCAGTTTGCTGGGTACCTAAGCAAAGAGCCGTGTGGTGCAGTTCGTCAGGGGAAGGTGATGTTACGGTCGGGGTCTGCTACAGGCCACCTGACCAGCAGAGCCAAGTGGATGAGGCCCTCCTCCATAGACGTTGTAGAGAGGTAGGCGCTGGTCTCTTCTCACAAGTAACTAGTGACAGAACAAGAGGGAATGGCCTCAAGTTGCACCAGGAGTGGATTGGACTGGACATTAGGAAAAAATTTAACTAAAAGTGCTGTCAGGCATTGGAACATGCAGCCCTGGGAGGTGGTCAAGTCACTACCCCTGGATCTGTTTAAAAGCAGTATAGATATGTGTCAAGGTTTAGGATCAGGGCAGCCCCTTAGACCTATAACAGACGCTCTCTGTTAACCCCCCTCCCTCCCCAAAGGGAAGGAGAAAGGGAATAGAGGGGTGGATTTAAATACTGCAAGTGATCCTTTATCCTCCTTGAAAACAGGTGTTCTCTCTGACTTCAGAGCTGTTCAGGGACTCCATTCCCAGCCTGCATCTCCAGGATATTTCTAAACCCTGCCTTGGCATTTTTCCCGCTGTCGTGGTTTAACCAAATGCAGTGCAGATAGCAAGGGGTGGGACGCCCAGTCCAGTGAAGGTCTGTGTTCTTTAAGCTGCTTCTTTCAACTTTTTTTTCAGATGCCTGACATTGTCAGGATCTGTCCTTATGAGAAAGGCACTTTTATCTTCCAAGGTGAGATTTTGGTTCCTCACGGGTGGAGTTGTTTGGTACCACATCCTGGTGTGAAGTGATGCTCCAGAACGAGGATGTGTGAGATTCAGGGAAACATCAATAAAGTGAACAGTAGGTATTATGCTAACTTAATAGTCTTAAAAACAATACCTGTGCTCCCCCTCACTTTCTGTAATGCTAACAAAAGTGGAAGGCAGCTCTTCTGGGTTTGTACAGGTTTTTTTGGTGGTGATGTTGGGTTCTTTCTTTCTTTCTTTCTTTCTTTCTTTCTTTCTTTCTTTCTTTCTGTATGGTGTGGTTTTTTTGTTTGGTTTGGGTTTTTGTCATCTTTATTAGTACATAGTAATAAGCTGAATTAATTTTGACTACTCTTGCCCTTCCCTTTGGAAATGGATCGTCCATGGTGCTGGCCCCCCATTCTTCATCTTGATTAATGCATACTATTTCCAACCTCCAGACCCTAAAGGAGTGGAGCATCTCTCTTATGAGGAAAGACTGAGAGAGCTGGGGCTCTTTAGCTTGGAGAAAAGGAGACTGAGGGGTGACCTCATCAATGCTTATAGATATATAAAGGGTGAGTGCCAGGAAGATGGTGCCAGGCTCTTCTCGGTGATGCCCGATGACAGGACAAGGGGCAATGTGTGGAAGCTGAGGCATAGGAAGTTTCATGCAAACATGAGGAATGATTTTTTCATGGTGAGGGTGATGGAACACTGGAACAGGCTGCCCAGGGGGGTTGTGGAGTCTCCTTCTCTGGAATTTTCAAAACCCACCTGGACATGTTCCTGTGTGATCTGGTCTAGGTGATCCTGCTCTGGCAGGGGGGTTGGACTAGATGATCTTTGGAGTCTGTTCCAATGCTCTGTAACCCTCACAGGAAAGAAGTTCTTCCTCATGTTGAGGTGGACCTTCCTGTACTTGAGCTTGAATCCATTGCCCCTTGTCCTGTCACAGGGCACAAGTGCAAAGAGGTTGTCCCTGCTTTCTTGATGCCCAGCCCTCATGTATTTATAGACATTAATCAGATCCCCTCTGTCTTCTCCTCTCCAAGCTAAAGAGCCCCAGGTCTCTCAGCCTCTCCTGGTAAGGCAGATGTTCCATCCCCTTCAACATCCTTGTAGCCTCCACTGGACTCACTCCAGTAGATCTCTGTCCCTCTTGAACTGGGGAGCCCAGAACTGGACACAATACTCCAGATGTGGTCTCACCAGTGCAGAGTAGAGGGGGAGAGAGACGTGGTAACAGACAAATCAGCGCAAAGGAAGAAAATGTAAGCAGAGGTGAGGTTCAGAATGGGAGTCAAAAGTACTAAAGAAGAAGAAAAGGCAAGAGACATTCTGAAGCATATCTTTTCTACGAAAGGGATAAAAGTGGAAAAACGGGCATTAGAGGACATATTGACCTGGGGACAAAGGAGAGGACATTTTAAAGAGGCTATTGCAGTTTTTAATGTGGATATATGGAAAGAAATAGGAAAAGACTTATGGGAATCAGTGGCTAATGGGTCTCGGCATGTAGTGTAGATGAGCTGCACCTGGAAGCGGATAGTCAATACATTAGTAGATTTAAAGGCAGAGAGTAAGAACACAGCTGCTGCTGAAGCCGCTTCCAGAGCTCTGATTGATTGCCTGAATAGTTCAAATTCTGTTTCGTTCACTTGAGAGAGTATCACTTTTTTTCTGAGAGTCTTTAAGAATTTGAAACTGAAACAGACTGCACAAGTGATGCTGTTTCTGAAGAGCAGTGTTTGTTCATATCTTTTTAGGGTTTCTTTCAGAGCTAAATGCCATACTATTCACTTATGTGCTGTATGCGTTACACTGCTGTTTGCTTTTTCTCACTGCTTATCTGAATGTTCTTGGTTCTGGGCGCTGGGCAAAGGCCATTGATTTGTTGTGGTGTTTATCACTGATTGACGTTGCACTGAATGGGGCAGCAAGTGCATCTCTGTACTACGGGTGTTACACAGTGGATTTTGTTACTACAAATATTGGTCGGTGTCTCCTCCCTTCCGAGATCTCTCACCTCTGCCCCACCCCAACCTCGCAGGAGATCAGATCGTGAGCGCCACGGTCTATTTCGACAACCTGCAGTCCGGGGAGGTGGCCCAACTTCTCAACAGCATGGGCCACCACACCGTGGGCCTGCGCTTGCAACGCAAAGGGGACAGGTCACCGCTGCCGGGACAGTCCTGGTCGCACGACGTCTTCGCGGCCGGCAGCCCGGAAGTCGTGCTGGTGAGTGGCGGGGAGGAGGAGGAGGAGGGAGGTGGGGAGGAAGACTCCCGGGTGCTAACGGAGGTCCCTCTTGGCTTGAAGAGCGGAGCTGACGAGGAGTACAGGAGGATCTACACCACCCAAATCAAACCACGGGGAGCTATTTCCACTCATTTTGGGGTTATTTCATCTCATTTCAGCTCATTTTGGGATATTGTTGCTCATTTTGGGCCATTTCAGCTCTTTTGGGGGCATTTAATCTCATTTTGGCGCATTTTTGGGTGATTTCAGCTCTTTTTGGCTTATTCGGGGGTTATTTTGCCTCATTTTGGGGCTATTTCGGGTTATTTTGGGACTATTTCAGCTCATTTTTGGGTTATTTCAGCTCATTTCAGCTCATTTTGGGGCTATTTCAGCTCATTTTGGGGCTATTTTGGGTTATTTTGGGGCATTTCAGCTCAGTTTTGGGGTATTTCAGCTCATTTTTTGCTATTTCAGCTCCTTTTGGGGCTATTTCCGCGCATTTTGGGGTTATGTTTGTGCTTCAGCAGCTCCTTATCCTGCTGGAGGGAGGAAGATGACAAGGTGGTGCTGTGCAGGGGGGCTGGCTGTCCAAAGGGGACAGACCCGGGTTACTGGGATGGTGGCCCAGGCCTTCCAGTGCCAGCAGGACATTTGCATCAAGGCTTTCATTTCCTGCTGTGCTGCTGACTTGTACAAGCCAAGCTGGAGGGCAGTGAGCGAGGGGCTCCCCCACCAAGCACATCCAGCTGGGGTGGGGTGGGCCCAACAGTCCCCTCCCAAGTCCCCTCTGCTGCCATCTCCCTACCTGGCTCCTGCCCGGCGGCTGCCTCACCCCCTTGCGCACCAGATGCTGCGAGGTGAAGGAGTCCACCAGCTCCTGGCGGTTCTCGTCGCGCGAGATGCTCCAGCCCCTCAGCATCTTCAGAGCCTCTGCTGGACTCTCTCCAGCAGTTCCTTGTCTCTCCTGAACTGGGGAGCCCAGAACTGGACTCAATACTCCAGAGGTGGCCTCACCAGGGCAAAGCATAGGCAGGGGGAAGAACCTCCCTCGACCTGCTGGCCACACTCTTCATGTCCCCCAGGAGACCATTGGCCTTTCTGGCCACGAGGGCCTGGAGAAGAGCAGCCTGAGAGGGGAGCTGAGCAATGCTGAGCAAGAGCTAAAGGGCCCCGGGGGGCAAGAGGCGGGGGCCAGACTCTGCTCAGTGGTGCCCAGGGACAGGACAAGGGGCACCAAGGGGCACCAAATGGAAGGCAGGAGGTTCCACTGGAGCAGGAATTTTTTCATTTTTATTATACAATACTACCACTGTACCCTAACCCTATACATACTGAAACATGCAAATGCTAACAAAAGCTTCCCCACTCATTACAGGCAGAGGGTTAGGAGTCTAGGGGGCCATGAGGGTTTAGGGTGAGGATGCTAGACTGACAGTTAGGGTTAGCAGGTTAGGCGTTGGGGTTAAGAGTGAGACTGAGGGCCATTAGGGGTGAGGGTTACGGCACCATGGGGGTTAGCGTTGGGTTAGGTAGAGGTTGGAGTTAGGGGTTAGGGTTAGTGGGTTGCGGTGACGGTGAGGGTGGCAATTAGGGGATAGGGTAGGCCTTACGGGTTAGGCGTGAGGGTTACGGCCATAAGGGTTAGGGGGGGGGACGGTTAGCGCGTCGGGCGCTCCCAGTCTGACCAGTGCGTGCAGATGACGAAGATGCTGGACCTGCTGGAGGATTTCCTGGACTACGAGGGCTACAAGTACGAGCGGATCGACGGCGGCATCACCGGCGCCCTGCGCCAGGAGGCCATCGACCGCTTCAACGGTAGGACCCCGCCCCCGCGGGCACCCACGCGCCAGGGGGGCACCCAGTTAGCGGGGGTTCCCCCTCACCAGAGAGACTCGGGTGCCCGGCGGGCACCCAGTGACCAGAGGGATTCGGGTGTCCAGGGGGCACCGAGTGACCGGGGCACCCAGTGACCAGAGGGACTCAGGTGTCCGGGGGGCACCCAGGAGCTCAGGGGGCACCCAGTGACCAGAGGGACTCAGGTGGGCGGCGGCGTCCCGCGGGAGGGGCGGGGCGGGGCGGGGCGCGGCGGGCTCCGCGTCCCTCTCGCGCGCGGCCGGTCTCGTCGTTCACAGGGTGACACGTCCGCGGTGAGTGAGTGGCGTTGGCAGGCTGTCAATCCTCACCGGAGCGGCCATCAAACACCGTGAAACACACACGGGCGCCGGGCGGCGGGGCCCATAAATTCCGACGGGCCGATATTTTTGCACATTGCTTTGCCGAGAGTGTGTAATTAATTTTTTTTACAGTTCTTTCCCCGTTATTTCCGCTCTTTTCTTTGCACAAGTTCAAACTTTTGATTGCCGCTGTTTCACCCCCGTTGCACAGACTTGGGATCATTTGTTATTTTTGGGGGGGGAGGGCGATATTTTTCCCCATTTTCACCCATCTTCCCCCCTTTTCCCCCCATTTTCAACCATTTTCAACCATTTTCACCCCATTTTTAAACAATTTTTCCCCATTTTAACCCATTTTCAACCATTTTCAACCATTTTCCCCCATTTTCAACCATTTTCCCCCATTTTCAACCATTTTTCCCCATTTTCAACCATTTTTCCCCATTTTCAACCATTTTCAACCATTTTCAACCATTTTTCCCCATTTTAACCCATTTTCAACCATTTTTCCCCATTTTAACCCATTTTCAACCATTTTCAACCATTTTTCCCCCATTTTCAACCATTTTTCCCCATTTTCCCCCCATTTTCAACCATTTTTCCCCATTTTCAACCATTTTCACCCCATTTTCATGTCGCCCAGGAAGCCCCGTGCCCCGGGACTACACCTCCCGGCATGCCATGGGCACAAACATTGCTCACAGGAAGCCCCGTGCCCGGAACTACAGCTCCCGGGATGCCGAGGGCACAAACATGGCGCTCAGGAAGCCCTGTGTATTGGGACTACAGCTTCCGGAGTTCTGAGGGACACAAACATGGCTCCCAGGAAGACCCGTGCCCCGGGACTAAAGCTGCCGGCATGCCGAGGGCACATGTTCCTGTGCGCCATGTTGGTGTCCTTCGGCATGCTGGGAGCTGTAGTCCCAATACACAGGGCTTCCTGAGCGCCATGTTTGTGCCCTCGGCATCCCGGGAGCTGTAGTCCCGGGGCACGGGGCTTCCTGGGCGACATGTCCATTTCGGGTCAATTCAGGGCCATTTTGTGTCAATTCAGGGCCATTTCGGGTCAATTCAGGGCCATTTTGGGTCAATTCAGGGCAATTTCGAGTCAATTTAGGGCCATTTTGGGTCAATTTATGGCAATTTTGGGTCAATTTAGGGTGATTTTGGGTCAATTCAGGGCCATTTTGGGACAATTTATGGCAATTTTGGGTCAATTTAGGGGGATTTTGGGTCAATTCAGGGCAATTTTGGGTCAATGTAGGGCCATTTTGGGTTAATTTAGGGCGATTTTGGGTCAATTTGCAGCAATTTTAGGTCAATTTAGTGCGAATTTCGACAACTTAGCGTGATTTTGGGTCAATTTCAGGCAACTTTGAGGCAATTTAAGGTTATTGCGAGCGCGTGAGGGGCCGGGCCGGCCGACCTCACAGCCCCGTCCCTCTGTCCGTCCTTCTGTAGGTCGTGCTGGAAAAGCAGAACGGGAGCTGGCCCTACCCCGAGACGCCGCGCAGCAGTTCCTGGGAGGAGCAGGTCTGGGGCTGAGGAGGGGAGAGTTCAGTGCTGTAGAAAGAAATAGCGGGTTTAGCTTGGTAGAATCCCAGGCTGGTTTGGGTGGGAAGGGACCTTTAGAAGTCATTGAGTCCAACCCCCCTGCAGGGAGCAGGGCCATCTGCAGCTAGAGCAGGGTGCTCAGAGCCCCGGGCAACCTCCCCTGGGGTGGCTTCAGGGATGGGGCAGCCACCACCTCTCGGGGCAGCCTGGGCCAGGCTCTCAGCATTCAAATCTGCTATTTTTGTATCTTAAAAACTGGATCTGGTATTTTAACCAAAAAGGCAAATAATCTGGGAAGTTCACAGGGATACAACAGATTTTCAACTCCTCATGCACATATCAGAAATCAAATTGTTTGTGGTCTGGCTGAATATGCTAATGTACCACTGGTAGATGCAATGCCTAAAGGATCATCAGAATACACTGTTCCCCATCAGCTTTCACTGTCATAGCCAAATTTGTCTCAATACTGTGGTTCCTCTCTATCCCTGTCTGAATTTGGAGAACACTGGAGATAGCTTTTGCTACAAAGAGACTTGAAAGCAATTCTGGGAGGGGTGTTAAAGCAGTTGCAAAACCAGATTTTAATCCACTTTTTAATCCAATATCATTGTTTCTCTGGGTTGACTGGCGCTCTACTCTGGGTTTACTCCAGGTCCCACCTCAAAATGACCTGGATTATGGGTTCCCTGGAGCTCTACTCTGCCTCTACTCCGGGTTTACTCCAGGTTCCACCTCAAGATGACCTGGATTATGGGTTCCCTGGCGCTCTACTCTGCCTCTACTCTGGGTTTACTCCAGGTCCCACCTCAAAATGACCTGGATTATGGGTTCCCTGGAGCTCTACTCAGCCTCTACTCCAGGTTTCCTCCAGGTCCCACCTCAAGATGACCTGGATTATTGTTTCTCTGGGTTGACTGGCGCTCTACTCTGGGTTAACTCCAGGTCCCACCTCAAGGCAAGCTAGATTATGGGTTCCCTGGAGCTCTGAGTGAGGTCCAGTTTGGCACTATTAGTCCTGTCACGTTCAGTCTGGCTGAACTACCACAGCTCGGATTCACTAACAGGGCACTGTTAGTCTGGTACTATTAGTCTGGTCGCGTTCAGTGTATCCGAACTATCACGGCTCGGATCCCAGACTTGTCACGTTCAGTCCATCTGAACTAACACGGCTCCAGATTCACTCACAGCCCCCTGCACTCCCTGCCCAGTCACACTCCACGGTACCACGCAGCCAGTAAAGATCTGACGGTACCCAATGAGAGAACTACTGTGACTAGCAGCATGAAAAAGTTCAGTTTATTGAGGGCGCCAGAAACACAAGTTCTTATGGATTGATGGTGATAAATACACTGCCTGCAAAGTATATAGGAATACAACCGAAAAATAACAATTATTAAAAAAAAAAAAAATAAAATAACAAAAAAAAAGACCATAACAAAACGGGCGGCGGGCAGGAGGGCGGGCAGCGGCGGAGCACAGCCCAGCAGCCGGGCATGCGGCGGGGAGAAAGAGCCGCCCAGCCGCAACCGGGCCGGGGCCAGCGGCGGGGCCCGGAAGGGGAGGAGGAGGAGGAGGAGGGGGGGTCGCAACGAGGAAGAAGGGAGGAGAGGCGGGGATGGGGGCCCAGGGAGGTGTTCGCGGGGACGGAAAAGGCACCTACTTGGCGGATGCGGCGCTTGAGCAGGGCCTCGGCCGCGAAGACCCGCTCCCCGACGGCCGAGAGCTCCATGTTTACGCAGCACACAGGCAGTGTGACCCCCAACAACACACTTGGCTCCCAACAACACGCGTGACCCACAGCTGCACGCATGTGAAACACAACACGCGCGACCCATAACGTGCCTGACCCAGGACACACGTGACCCACAGCAACGTGTGTGACCCACAACAACACGCCTGACCCACAGCAACACGCCTGACCCACAGCAACACACTTGGCCCCCAACAACACGCGTGACCCACAGCAACACGCCTGACCCACAGCAACATATGTGACCCACAACAACACACTTGGCCCCCAACAACACGCGTGACCCACAGCTACACGCATGACCCCCAACAACACGTGTGAACCACGACAACACACGTGACCCACAGCAACACGCGTGACCCACAGCCCATTTGACCCCCGTCCTCCTGGAAAATGCCTCGATTTTTCCTGGAGGTCTTGGCTGTGCTTCCCTGGGCGCTGGAGGGGGGGGAGCTTTTGGGGCAGGGGACACACACACACACAACATGTGCGATTCAGGAGCTGGGGGAAGAGTTTTCTATCAGCTGCTTTGTGTCCTGAAGCTGTGTGAGTCCAGTGCTGGTTGTTTCCCTTCCAGGAGATCAGTCAAGAGCAACAGGAACTGGTCACCATGCTCCAGGAGCCCCAGTGAGGCCGCGGGGGGTTTATCCTCGTCGGGGGAGCGGGACCGGGCGAAAAGCTGCCCGATGTGACTCCAAGGTTGTGAAGAAATAAAAAAGGCCCTGCCAGGATCTTTGGCAGGAGGTGACAGGTCCCTGGTCTCCCGGTTTCCCGCGCCCGCTCGCCTTGCTCTTGCTGCAGCCGGACTGGACCAGGATGGCGAAGTCCCCGACCTCGTGCGGCAGCTCGTGCAGCAGGACGGTCACCGCCGTCACCGCCCCCAGCCCCGCGCCCGCCACGAAGGAGGCGCCGATGGCCAGGCCGTCCGTGAAGTTGTGAGCCACGTCCGCTGCCAGGTTCAGGTACCCGGACACCGCCAGCGCTGGGGACACGCACGCTGGGATGGACTGGGATGGACTGGGGGGGACGCTCGGGGACGGTGGCACCGGTGGCGTGTGTGGCCCCCCCCCCCCCCCGCCCCCCGCGGGGGGCCGGCGCAGTGGCCCGGGGGGCCGGGCGGCGGGCGTGGGCTCCCCGGCGACCCCTTTTACTTCCTTTTATTCAGTTTTTATTCACTTTTACTTCTTTTTATTCAGTTTTTTAATTCATTTTTTATTAATCTTTACTTCTTGTTGCTCATTTTGATTCCTTTCTACTTATTTTTTCTCTTTGTTTTTGTTTTTTTCTTTTCTTTTCCACAGACAGGAACCCCCGCCCACGCCCTCTGGCTCCCCCATCCGTGGGTCACCGTGGGTCCCTCCCCGGGGCTGGGGTTTTTTTTGCTCCGTGGAACACTCCTGCCCCAGCTCCCGTGCCTCAGTTTCCCCACCCGCTGGGGAGCTGCGATTTCCCATCTGGGGAGCAGGGTCACTTCAGGTTGTGCTTTCAGGTTGGTGAATCGCAGCTGGGAGGGGGGGGGTAGATTATGATGCTGCCCCCGGGGTGCTGGCAGCACCCCCCACCCGGTGTCAGGGGGACACACGTGCTGGGAGGGGGACGGCCCCATCCTGGAGGTGTCCCCAACCTGGGGGGGTGTCCCCAACATGGGGGAGGTGTCCCCTGGGGGGGTGTCCCCAACATGAGAGGGGTGTCCCCAAACTGGGGGGATGCCCCCAAACTGGGGGGGGTCCCCAGCCTTGGGGTACATACACAGGAGCTGGGGGGTGTCCCCAGCCTGGGGGGGTGTCCCCCCCGGTGGCGGGTCCCCATCATAGGGACACGGACACGTGAGCTGGGGGGGTCCCCATCCTGGTGGCCCCCGCGGGGAGGGCAGGGCTGGCTTACCTTGGAGAAATGCAGAGAGGAAAGCGAAGGAGCCGGCGCTTCCCTACGTTAAATTCCTTCGGGCTCTGACCCCAAAAAAGCTGAGCTGAAATTTTCTTAAGAGCTGGGGCTGAGGAATCCAGTCCGAAGCTGGGAGCCTCTCTGGGGCTTTCCCCTCCCTGGTATCCTCAGGGACGAGGCAGCCCCTGCTCAGCAAAACAGCCCCCAAAGCCACGGGGAGCGGGGTGTGATCACCCCGACCGCTCCCGGGGACCCGAAGGAATTTCTCGGGCCAGGCGCTGCCGCTTTTTCCTTTGCATGTCACTAACCTGAACTGAAAATAAATCTCGTTTTCCTTTTCTTTTCTGTCTTTGCTGCTATTTTTCCCCACCTCCCCCTCCCCCCCCGCCCCCACCGCGCTCTCCACGATGCTGGGAGGGCTGGAACCCCTCTGCTGGGAGGCCAGGCTGGGAGACCTGGGGGGGTTCAGCCTGGAGAGAAGGGAAGAGCTTCTGGAGACCTTTCAGTGTCTAAATGGCTCCTGCAAGAAAGCTGGGGAGGGACTTTTTACAAGGGCTTGTAGTGACAGGACAAGGGGTGATGGCTTCAAACTGGAAAAGAGGAGATTGAGCTTAGAAATTAGGAAGTTCTTCACTCTGAGGGTGGTGAGACACTGGCATGGGTTGCCCAGAGAAGCTGTGGATGCTCCATCTCTGGATGTGTTCAAGCCCAGGCTGGATCGGGCTCTGAGCAACCTGCTCTAGTGGTAGGTTTCCCTGCCCGTGACAGGGGGGGTGGAACTGCGTGATCCACCCCGGGGGACCGCCACGGGGGGCACGGGGCACTGGGGGCCCCCCCAAACTCCCCTGGGGACAGCAACGGGGGACACATGTCACTGGGGACACCCCCGAACTCCTCTGGGGACAGGCACAGGGGACACCCCTGGGGACAGGGATGGGAAACGGCGGGGATGGCTTTGGAGACACCACTGGGGACGGCTTTGGAGACACCACTGGGGACATCCCTGGGGACACCCCTGGGACCCCCCTTGGGGACACCCCCTGGGACACCCTTGGGGACCCCCTTGGGGACCCCCCCGTGACCTCCCGCGGCGGTGTCACCTGCCCCGATGACCTCCTCGATTTTGACGCAGGTGACGTCGTTCTCCTGGGCGAAGTCCCCCGGGGCCACCATATTGAGGTGTGGGTCCAGATATTGAGGTGTGGGTCCAGAGAAGGGCAATGAAGCTGGTGAGGGATCTGGAGAACATGTCTTATGAGGAGCAGCTAAAGGAACTGGGGTTGTTTAGTCTGGAGAAGAGGAGGCTGAAGGGAGACCGTATTGCTCTCTACAACTACCTGAAAGGAGGTTGTAGAGAGGTGGGTGTTGGTCTCTTGTCCCAAGTAACTAGTGATAGGATGAAAGGAAATGGGCTTAAGTTGCTCCAGGAGAGGTTTAGATTAGATATTAGGAAAAATGTCTTCACTGAAAGAGTGGTGAGGAATTGGAACAAGCTGCCCAGGGAGGTGGTGGAGTCACCATCCCTGGAGGTTTTCAAAAAACATGTATAGATGGGTCGCCAGGGAGTTTTGTTTTGTTTTTCCCTGAGATATTTGGGGCTCCTCAAAAGCCCCTGTTTGGGTTCCAAGAGGCACTGAAGAGTCGCGGCGGCACCTCCCGGGCGCGGTGGCACTTGGCCGGGTGTGGTGTCACCTCACTGGGCACGGTGTCACTTGGTCAGGCGTGGTGTCACCTCACTGGGCACGGTGTCACTTGGCCAGATGTGGTGTCACCTCCCGGGCACGGTGTCACTTGCTCAGGTGTGGTGTCACCTCACTGGGCACGGTGTCACCTCCCGGGCTCGGTGTCACTTGGCCAGGTGTGGTGTCACCTCCCGGGCACGGTGTCACTTGGTCAGGTGTGGTGTCACCTCACTGGGCACGGTGTCACCTCCCATCAGTTACAAATAATGACTGTTAACGGAAACAAAGAAAGCTTGTGCAACTGCACCGCCGGCTCCGGCATCGGCACCCCCGGCCGCTCCGGCAACGGCGCCGGCACGGCCGATGCCGGTGAGAACGCCGGCTCCGGCACCGCTGCCGGCTCTGGCCTGGCTGGCTCCAGAACCAGCTTTATTACCGGCGCTGCCGGCTCCAGCGCCGGCTCTGGCACCAGTTTTGCTACCGGCACCGCCAGCTCCGGTACCAGCTCCGGCATCGGCACCAGCTCCGGTCTCACCAGCTCCAGTACCGGGTTTGTTACCAGCACCATGAGCTCCAGCACCAGCTCCGGCATCGGCACCAGCTCCGGTCTCACCGGCTCCATCACCAGCTTTGTTCGAAAGTGAGGAGAGAGAACTCCCAGAGTTCCCTCTTTATTACCCAAATATTTCCCAGGTTGACAAATGAAAACAAACAAACAAAAAAAACCCATTGAGATGGAAAAGACAAAAAACTTAGCAAAAAATGTTAAATTCCTGGACATTATGTAGTGTCCCCATGATTCATTATAACAAAAGATGAGAAGCTCAACATGAGCCGTTCCCGTGCGCTGGCACCCAGCAGCCACTGGCACCCTGGGCTGCACCCACAGCAGTGTGGGCAGCAGGGGAGGGGGGATCCTGCCCCTCTGCTCCCAGGGATCTGCTCTGGGGAGAGAGAGAGACCCCCTGGCAGTGCTGGGGCCAGCTCGGGAGTGCTCAGCACAGCAGAGACAGGGACTCCCTCCGGAGCGGGATGAGGGAGGCAGGGCCGCCGCCGCAGGCCCCAGCCCGGGAGGGCGCAGCCTCCGCCGCCGGCTCCCCGAGGCGCGCTATGTGAGTATCCGCGGGCAGGGCACCGGGCTGGGCCGACCCCAGCCTAGCCCTTTGCCCTCCCGCTGCGTCCCGGGCCGCGGCGGGAGCCGGGTGGGCCCCGCGGGCTGCCGGCGGCGGGCCCGGGAGCGGCCGTCCGGGGGAAAGCGGGAGGGAGTGAGTCTGGGGGCGGGCCGGGGTGTGAGCGTGGGTGGGGGGTGTGAGCAAGCGCGGGGCGGGGGCGCTCCCGCGGGGCTGCGCGAACGGCGGCCCCGCGTCCCCCGACGGCCAGTCCCCCGCCCCCGTCCCCGTTGGTGTCCCTTGGCATGCCGGGAGCTTTAGTCCTGGGGCACGGGGCTTCCTGTGCACCAGGTTTGTGACCTCGGAATGCCAGGAGCTGTAGTGCCGGGGCACGTGGCTACTTGTGCCCCATGTTGGTGTCCGTCGGCATGCCGGGAGCTGTAGTCCCGGGGCACGAGGCTTCCTGTGAGCCATGTTTGTCCTCATGGCATGCCGGGAGCTGTAGTTCCGGGGCACGGGGCTATCGGTGCGCCATGTTGGTGTCCCTCGGTATGCCGGGAGCTGTGGTCGTGGGGCAGGGGACTTCCTGTGCGCCTTGTTGCTGGCCCTAGGCAGGTCCGGAGCTGTATTTGCGGGGCACGGGGCTTCCTGTGCGCCATGTTGGTGTCCCCCGGAGTAGCGGAGGTGGGAGTAAGGTGCAGGTAGGTGGGAGTAGGGTGCCGTGGGGTGACAGTAGGTGACAGTAGGTGACAGTAAGGTGACAGTAGGTGGCAGTAAGGTGGCAGTAAGGTGGCAGTAAGGTGACATTAGGTGGCGGTGAGGCGGCAGGGCACGCACCGGAGCAGCTGGGCCTTGTCTCGGCGGTAGAAGCGCAGCAGGCAGAGGTGCAGGGGGACCCCGCTGAGGCGCCAGCGCGCCCGGACGCTCCAGTCCTCGGGGTGCCGCGTCAGGGCCAGCACCTCCAGCCGCAGCCCGGCCAGGTAGCCCCGGGCCACCAACCGGCAGGCGGCCACCGCCACCTGGTACAGAGCCCGGCCCCTGCCCGACCACGAGGAATGCAATATTTTGCATGAAACACAGTGTTAAGGCAGTGCATCTTTAATACATTAAGTGGAAAAGCTAACATAATAACACCTTACAAGATAAAAATTATTTGTATAGAAACTATATCCCAGAAGTTCTAAAATCTATAAATCACATGTTCTAGCAAGGCAATATTCAACTTTCATTTATTATAGCATAAAAATACTCTGTGATACGTGAACATCAGGAAAAAAAATCTTTACAGATATGCTTTAATAACAATTAATTTACTCATTGATTTCTGAATTTTATCAGTAGCGAGTCCTTTTTTTTTGCAATAAGTATTCATATAAACGTTATTACTCAAGTGTCAGTATTTTATCATTTTTACATACTTTCTTAAGGTTTGTTTTCCCTGCGGGCGGGCGCGGGTGTGCGAGCAGTGCTGCGAGTGGCTGCGGCCTCCCCTCGTCTCCGGACCCATGGCGCTGCCGGTGTCGCGCCGCGCCCCTGTGAGTGCTGCTTGTGCCGCGGGTGTGGGCCGGGGGTCGCTCCGGCGGAAGGGAGGGGGGAAGGGGCGAGCAGCGGCAGGAGGGGGGAGGTTGGAGAGGGGCAGGCGAGGGGGTGCGGGATGGAGCGGGCGGGCACCTCAGTGCTGGGGCCGCGGTGCGAGCGGGCTGGGGCGGGCGCCATTCCGCAGGAGGGCGGGGGGGAGGTGTCGGCTCTTGGCGCTCTCTCCGAGGGCGACCCCCCACGCCCCCCCCCCCGTGCTTTGGCGGGTACGGGTGACGGCCCGTGCATATTAAGCCGATGTGTCTCTTGCTGATCCTTTCACTCCTTTCAGTTTTACAAAGCTGTGTGTACACGTGCAAATACATGTGCATATACATACAGCTGTGGAAGACGGTTATCAGTATATTGAAAAGATATTTCATAAGATTATTTTGTTCCTTGGAAAATATACATGTTAGATAATAGTTCAGATGCTCACCATTATTCCCTCCTTTCCCCCCCTAAATTAACAGAGGTAGCATTTAATCAGGATGGAGAACTATGTATTATATGCTTTCCCTGCTACATTGTCTCTGAGTCTTTTTTCTTTTTTTTAAAAAAGTGTTAATTAATCAATGAGAGGTGGTTTTTGGTTTTTTTTTTGTTGTTGTTGTTTTAGTTGTTTGCAAACTGGGAGAGGGGGGTGGGGCAAACTGGGAGGGGAGGAGCCAAACTGGGAGGTGTGAAACTGATGGGAACTGGGAGGGGCTACGGGAGGGGGCGTGACCACCGAGGAGGGGGCGTGGCCAACGAGGCCCCTCCCCCCACAGCGTGGGCGGCGCCGCGCGCTGCTGGGTGTGGCCTTGCGCGCGGAGAGGGCAGGGCTAAAGGCGGCCATGATGGGGGCGGGGCTGGACCGGCACCTCCAGGCCCTGGCGGCCGTGGCCAATCAGCTGCGGCTCCGCCCACCCTTCCTCGTGCAGGTGGGCGGGGCCACGGGGGAGTGGGGCGGGGCCACAGGGATGGCGGCTCCGCCCCCTTCTCGCCGAGGTGGGAGGGGCCAAATGAACAAAGCGCAACGGGGCTTGGCAGGGGGGGGGGGCGGGGGGGCGGGTGGGGCCGGGGCTGGGGGGGGGGTCCCCGCGGGCTGGGGGTGGGGGGGGGGCGGCCCCCTCCCGGGGGGGGGGTCGGGTGAGGAGCTGCCGGCGGCCGCGGTGGGGAGCGGAAGAGGCTCGCGGACTTCCCCCGCCGCACCGGCAGCTTTAACCCTTCCCTGCGCGGGGCTGGGCTGGGCCCCGGGGCTAAATCGCCGGTTGGAGTCCGGTCTCAGCCGCTCCTAAGCCGGGGGTCGGAGAGTGGGGGGTGTTGGCTCGGCCGGGCGTTCCCCCCAGCCCCGAGCGGGGTTTCTGCGCGGGAGCTTCTGCTTCGCGACCCCTGCGGGCTGCAAACTAGCACTGGGAGGGGGTATGGGGGAGCTGGGGACCACTGGGAGGGCACTGCGAAGGCACTGGGAGGCACTGGATGGCACTGGGTAGCACTGGAAGGTCACTGGGTAGCACTGGAAGGGCACTGGGAGAGGGGAGGGGGAGCTAGTGGCCACTGGGAGGGCACTGGGAGGCACTGGATGGCACTGGGTGGCACTGGATGGCATTGGAAGGGCACTGGGAGGGTGCTGGGAGGCACTGGATGACACTGGATAGCACTGGGAGGGGGTATGGGGGAGCTGGGGACCACTGGGAAGGCACTGGGAGGCCATGGGTGGGCACGGGATGGCAGGGCGGGGGACTGGAAGGGAACGGGGGTGCAAGGGGTGGGAGATGTCGGTGGTAGGTGCTGGGGTGGCAGGGAGTCTGGCCGTGCACCGTGGGTCCGGCCGCGGGAGGTGACCGGCCCGGGTCCCGTGTGGGGGCTTTGGGGATGGGGGCCACCCCACGGGGACCCCGAGGGTCTGGGGAACTGGGGGATCTGGTAGAAGGGGTCACCCTCGAGGGTACCCAGCGGGTCTGGGGATGGGGGTTACCCCGGGGGATCCGGGGCACCGGGAGCTGTGGGCCCAGGAGCCCATGGAGGGGACTGCGTTGGTTCGGTGACCCTGTCAGGGGACAGTGCCCAGGCAGGAGGGTCTCTTCCCGGTCCCCTCTCCACGTTCTTATCACCACGTCGCTAGCCAGGGAAGCTCATCTCTTACCCTATCGGTTCTTGGGTGCAAGCCGTGAGCTCTCACTCTGTTTATTTGAAAACTCTCATCACCAATTACCAGATTTTTTTCTGATTAGAGCACATTCCACACAGTAAGAGTTGTGGGGTGGAATCCCCCAAGCCTCTTGCAAAGGGAATGCAGCTGATGGCTGTGTGGAAGGTCTGATACTGGTATTTTAAGGTTTCCTGGTACTCCCTGTGGTTAGTGTCAGTCTTGGTGCCTTCAACCAGGCTTCTCTTGTGTGACACTAGATGTGGTACACTAGGGATCAAGAGATGCGTGGTTCCAGCCGCTGACAGGGCTCTCTGCAAAAGGAAGCTAAACAGACAAGTCTTTATACAAAGCTACGAGAGCTTTCTAGGTACTATATAAGCCAGACATAAGAAAGCAATGTTGGGGGGGTGGCACCCTGGCCCCGTCCCCTCCCCCCCGGTCCCCCCCCGAGCCCTCATCGTCCCCTCGGCGTCGGGCGACGCTGCCGCCCCCGTCCTCCTGACCTGCCACGTCTGGGGCTTCTACCCCCCCGAGGTGACGGTGGGGTGGCTCCGCAACGGGGACCTCGTGGAGCTGGGGGACAGCCCCCCGTCCCCCGTCACCCCCAACGGCGACTGGACCTACCAGACCACGACCACCTTGCTGGTGGCCCCGGTGGCCGGAGACACCTTCACCTGCTCCGTGCAACACGTCCGCCTGGAGCAGCCTCTCCTGGAGGACTGGGGTGAGCTGGGCGGGGGGGGGGGGCCACCGCCCGTTTTCCCCCCCAGCGGGGGCCTCTCTAAACTCCTGAGGAGGGTAAACCATGTGCAGGGGGAAGCTCAAGTGCCCCTACCCTGCTGCCCCCTGTCCCCATCTCCCAGGTCCCCTTCGGAAAGCCTGGTACAGAATAGAGCAGCTGCGTGTTGAGGGGTGACCCTTAGTGCTGGGAGGAGCTGACCAAGGTGTGACTGGCACACACCATCCCAAAGGCTGACTCTGCTGGGGACTCCGGCAGCAGCCTCCAGCCTTCCCAGTTTAACCATTTTACCCACTGCAGTTCCCTGGTCCCAAGGCACCCAAGGATTTGGGGGTGCAGGTCAGGGAATAATGAGAGAGAGGATGTGGAATAACGACGGAGGCTGACTTTAAAAATCAAAGCACATGAAGGTTGCAGCACTGTTCAACTGATTTCAAAGCTGTGGGTAAAAAGGGGAAACTCTATCAGGAGATCAAAGCCCCCCCAGCCAGCAGCCCGCGGGAGGCGAAGGGCACCTGCAGCCCGAGGCGCTACCGGAGCGCAGCGCGACCCCCGCGGGGCAGCGCCCGGCCCATCCATCCCCACCCGCAGCCGGCACACGCCGCTCCGCTTCCACGCCGGCACCGGACGACTGCCCTGGCTACCGGAGAGGAGTCGGACGCGGAGAAAACGCGCCCCCAGGTCCCCTGGGGAAAAAAAGGAAGGGGGAAATGGTCCTAGGTAGGGGGAGGCATGACGCATGAAAAAGTGTGACTCCCCTCTCAGGGCCCCTAGGGTGACATGGTGCTCTTATCCTGTCTTCTACCTTACATCCAGACAACCACAGCTATGTAATTACTAATGGTTTTAATTTAATTTTAAGGTTTTTAATGAAGCTGTATCCTGAAAGTCTAATTTATAATTCGTGCCATTCCATCTCCTCCAATAAAATGACTCCTAGAAACACAGAGTAAAAAGTATAGGAAAAATAGCTACAAGACAGCTTTACAGACTTTGAAACAATAGGAGAGTTAAAAAAAATTAATACTGCCATTTCAATACTAAAAAATCAGCCATTTCATTACCTTAAAACTGTTGAGGAAGTAGAGTTATCTAAGAGCATTTCATGGACAACCTGTTGGCCATAATCAAGACATTAGCAGCTTATAAATCTCAAATGTCAAAAAGCAATACCTTATAATTTAATTTTCATGCTGGATGAATCAGGTGATGCTGGATGAATCATAGGATGGCTGTTTTGAAGTCAGTTTCCACCATAGACAGTAGTAGCTGATTTAGACCACCGTCTAAAGTGTTTCTGTACCATATTTTGTTCCAGTAGTGCTGCAAAGTATAAACATATTTGAAAAGTGCTGTTTTCTGTGTCTGCGCAGGCCCTGATCAGTCACTTCAAGTGCATTCTAATGAATCTGAAATAATTCTAATTTTAAAAAACCTTCTCTTAAGTTACAGGCTCTGATAAATAATTTCCTGTGGTCTTCCTGTGTAGTTCTTTATTAATGATTCTATTCACCTCTATTTTTCTTCTTGGAATTTACAAAAAAAAAATAAAATGGCTACCTACATATAACTTTTATCATGAAGTGTTTCTCCTCAGTAAGGATCTGTAGGGATGCTAGAAAGGTTTCTATTCAAGTCAGCCTGAGTCAGATTTGTATGCACCTAGGAACTGTCAAGGATCTCTTCAAAGTGTGTGTTGAGAATTATTCTAGTTATCCTACTTCATGGATAGTAAAGTTTGTCAATCAGATGATTTTTACACAGTTGTATGTGCTTATAAGACAACCCTTAGCTCACTTGACTTGTAGGTGAAGGGTAGAACATGCTACTGGAAAGGTCCAAGCTAAAGTAATTGAGAAAGTTTGCATGATGGAATGTGTAGGCAGTATGTGACTTTATAATAGATCCTGCAGTAACAGACTCCTGAATGCTTCTGTTGAACATGGATTACTTCAAAACAAATATATTCAAGTAACATTTTTAGACTGTTGTCCACCTTCCAGTTTTGCTCCATCACATTGAAGCAGTTTTGTGTGCATGCACACAGATATTTGACTGTTCCCCATTATAAGAACTGTTGGAAGTAATTAGATATTGGAGTTGTAGCTTCCCTGCTTCAGGAGTCTGGAAATTAGACTAACAAATATAAATTAATTTACAGAAGTCCATAAAAAATATTGGATATTCTGTGGGGTGTTTGATGTGCTTAATCAAACCCCAAAGAGCAGTCAAGGCAACAGTAAAAAGGATTGTTTACTGAAGTGGGACCAGGTAAAGCCAGATATAAAATACACTATACAACAAATCTGGCTTTGAATTTTACCCATCTGAATCCCATCTTGTTTCCTGCAGTAAGCTTTCCCCTCTATTATGAATGATTTCTAGGTTGCTCAGAAACATCCAATTCTATGCATATAGAAGTAGTTTTTCTGCAACTCTTCACACTGATTATGCTTATCAGATGCTCTCTTGTTTCCTACAGTAGGCTTTCCCGTCTTCTATGAACGCTTATCACGTTCCTAAGAAACATGAAATTCTCCCTAGTTCTAAGTAGATTTATAAGAACTCTTCGCACTGAATATGCTTATCAGAAGCTATCTTGTCTCCTAAGTATTCTTTCCCTTCTATTTTGAAAGCTTTCTAGTTTTCATGGTAGAACATCAACTATCTCCCTAGTTAAATTACCTTAGCTTCATCTCTTCGCGCTGAATATGTTTATTAGAGCTAAGCCATACTGATGGCTTATCTTAAATCACGTGTGAAAAAAGCAAATTAATGCAAAATGAACGGGGAACCTATGTCCATGGTCAAGTGAAAGTGGTGTGGGAATACACTGAAGAAATATTTTAGTCTGAAGCTTTCATGGGTTTCAGTAAATGTTGGTAAATCCTAATGTAATTACAAAGCAAACATGTTGCAGTACTTTCTTCCTTATGAAGGGTGAAGGAAAAGAGCCTTAAGTCATTCAGTTGACATTTGTGAATTAGGCAGTTGGAAAAAGTTGAGTGGAAAAGAAACCCAAACCAACCCACGATGATTTAATACTTTTTTGTTGATGGTTTGCCAGTGAAGCCAAGGAAAGTCACATTGTCAGCTCATCAGGGAGGCAAACTATCTCCAAAACAAAAACTGTCAATTGGTGGCAATTTACTAAGATAGACCCATACATTTTTACTGAGGTGTATAGTCTGTGCAGGTTTGTTCATTTTAGCTAGTGCCCTGTTGGTAATTTTACTGTGGCTCATGTAACGGGAGGCAACATGACAACCTCCAAGCTGGCCAGGACACTGCCTTTTTGGCTGGAGGCTGTGGATTGTCCATCAGCAAAACCTGTTAAGCTTTCCCTGAAGAAAGTGTGAGCAGTGCACGTTGTTTTAGGTACCAGCACTGGGGATCTGTCAGCAATACGTTACTTTATGTAGCTATTGGCCATAGGCTATAGCAATATAAATTGCTGTTTCCTTTTGTTGACTTTAAAAAGTAGTGACATGGTAACATTGGCTACTGCCAGCAAGAGACTCAAACCTAAAGCTGAAGGCAGAGCTACAGACTCTCAAGTATCATCGACCTAGCAATAAAATAGTAAATAAAGTTCAATGCTGATAAGTAGAAACTGTACATACTTGGCAAAATGCATAACTGCTCTTCTAACACTGGATTTAAAATTAGCTATTGTCAGTTAGCAGTTAAGTTGTGCTGGCACTGTGGGGAATTCAGCTTAGTTTTAAAGCTTGGTCAGAAAAAGAAAAGGAATAGTAAAGTGTTTAGTGAAGATACTGAAGGACTAGGTACTGTTTTGTCCTTAGCAGTCATTAGTAGCTGCTGACAACCCAAATTTGAGGCTAGAATAGCAGTACAGCCTTTGGCGTTAGTTCGGCTTGCACGGAAAGCCTGCTTTCCTTAACCCCTCCGTCTCCGTGGGAATGAGAAGCGAGGGGCTGAACCGCCCACCGTTCAGCCGATGGATGACAGCTGAACTGCTGCAGGATGCGGCTGCACAAGGGATGCAGGGGTCAGATGGGTACAGCAGATAAAAGCGAACGCTGCTCAGCTCGAATGAGGTTTTTCACGTTGCCTCCCATGAAGCACCGTGCCCCCCTCAAACAAGGTAATGCTATGTTGATGAAATTGTCACGACTGCTTCCTAAACTGGGCCAGACAGCCAAAAAAAGCCTCTGGATGTTGGTAGGGGGAAAGTTGTAGGTGCCATCTAACAGTGTCCTAAACAACCCTTAACAACAAGGGCATGATTTACTTAGAGGAAGCCACTCAAGACTACTTGACTTCTCAGTCTTTAGAAGACTGACTGACCTGAGCTCCTAACGTTGCCAGTCATCACTGTGCCCTTTAAGTTCTCAGTGCTGGAACATTCTGCTGCTCTGCTCAAAAGAAGTGGTTCAATAGTGTTTCAGGAAGTGATCCTGTGCAGCCCTAGACTTACATCTGCAGAATGGAGATAGATTTGGGCAGGGGAGCTGCCCTGGTATTTGCTTTGCTGAGTATGTACCATTGCTAAATAACTTTTTGTAAACTGCTTTATGGCAGCTTAATTCTCAATAGGCCTTGGAAATTCACCTAGGAGGAGCAACAGACTTGCCTTTATCCTTCAAAAATCTGTTCAGGTTTGGAACATGGTGTACCAATCTTGCAACTTTATTTCAGTCCTCCTTGTTGAGGAATAGTCAGAAAATTCTCTTTTCTGTTGTGAAGCATCTCGTTTCCGAGTCTCACTGCCAGGCATGTATTGATCAGATCCAGTGGAAAGTGCATGTTGACTTTTTGATATTTAATTCCCTTTTACAAAACAAACATTCCATTTTACAAAGGTAAGATACAGACTATAGCAGTGAATCCAGAGTATGCTTTACAGGTTCTAAAGAACCTACAGGTTAACCTATAGGTTAGGTGTTATGTGTAAAAAGCCAAAGGTTAGTAAATGCTAGTTGTAATTAATCAGTTAGTGTAATATGTGACACAATGCTCTAGGTGTGATCTGTTGAGACGAAGCATGGAGATGGCGAGCGGGCGGCCCGGCCCCTCAGTGGGGGATGGATGGTGGCGGCTGATGCTACCCAGTGCTCACTCAGTACCTGCAGCAGGGATGAGTCCCTGATGATCTTCCTTCTGTGAGCTTTCATCACCCCCTTCCTTCTCCCAGTGCTGCCCCTTCCTTCTCCCCCTGCTCCAATCGAGGCTTGATCGGTCCTGGGTCCTTGGTCTCCCTTGGAGATCTTGCCACCTCCCTGCCCCAGTGAACAGACATGCCCCAGAGCATGCAACTGCCTGAACCTTTTACCTAGACACTTATAAAGGTCTGGGGGGGGCTTTTAACTTTTTTGGGGGGGGGTGGGTGAGGATTTTATTTCTTTCCTTTTTCCTCTCTTCTCTTTGGTTGTACTGAAGACAGACATGGTATGGAACAGAGAAGTAGCTTCTCAAATTAAAATAGATTATTTACCACACCCCTGAACTTTGTAAAATTAATTGATTTCCTAGATTACCCCCTGCCTTCCCTAGCCCAGGAAATTCAATGGTAGCTAGGAATTAGGCAAGAGGGGGTGTCCTGTATTAGCCACTTTGCTCTCTTTTGTTAGGGTGTCATTCAATTTATTTTTCTCTACTCTTGAAAAATATGCATTTTTGTTTCTCCTGGAAGAGCCATTAAACACTATTATTTAGTGTAGATTAGGGATTAGTCTGAACTCAGACTTCACAGATATACAGAAACCTGTCTGGAGGGGAAAGTAGAGGGCAAGTCATAGGTGAATGCCCACGCCAGTCCCTACCAGACCTCTGCTGCCTTCTGTTGCAGGAGGATGTGTGCAGGCAGCTCAGCATCTCATTTTGATTTTTGTCCATCATTTTAAACGTGGTGTAATGCAGAAATGGCAAGATTAATGCTCCTGTGCAGACAATTTATGACAGCTGCATGATAAGAAATCAGAGGTGCTAAAATATGGTTATGGTTGTGGGTGCCTTAGCAACCCTTATTTCATATTTATGTGGGAAGAGGGGTTGATTGTGATCCATGCATGAGTGGTGGCAGAGGCTCCCAGCTCCAGTCTCTGCAGACTTAGCTGACTCAGACATGGCCCAAAACCACAGCTAGTGTATAAAAATAATTGCTTTTAGGCACATGCTCAACATGAAGCATGCCACTCGAGCAACTCAGGAGCTACAGAAAGCTCAGAGGCAGGTTCAAGGACAGCTGCAAGTGCTATTTCCATGGCACAACTTTAGCGGTAAAAAACTGAGAGTTTAAGAGTTGAGACAGAAGCTACAACAGCACCTCTTTTAAATTCAGGTGCACAGGGGAATCCATCAAGGTAATTCATGGTGTGTAGCTGTTGATACGCCAATCAAAGGAAGCCCAGAGTAACAAGTGTGTTAAAAGAGACCTTATTGATTGTTATCTCAGCAAACACAGGCTTAATTCCTTCAATCCCAGTTAATCAGGCTACTTGGTTACACTTCTTCTACAAAAGGGTAAGTGATGCACTGCAAGCATTAGGCATTAGGCATTAGACATGCAACCTCCATTCTTGTGATGCCACAAAAAGGAAACACCTTTACCAGAAAAATAACAAAAATGATGTTAAGACTCACTCAAAAGGCACCCCTCAAAACCTCTGTTTTGGTAGATAGTACAACTGTACTATCTAAAAGCTTTCTTTTAGATTACTTGTCAAAACAGACAGTTTAAGATATTTCTTTTTTTTTTTTCCTCCCATCAAAAATGTGATTGAGTACAGCAGATCTTTGAATCTATCATGGAAAAGTCTGCTTGAAAGAACTCTTAACTATAAGCATTTTCTTAATACCCTGCCTCAAAAACACATTTGTGCTCCCTGATTTTCTCTCAAAAAACGCAACATTTTATTTTATTTTTTTTTAACTGGGGGGGGAGAGGGACACAGGTCACTCTTTCCAAGTTAACAAACTATACATTTTTTTCTCTCAGAATTAATACAAAAGATATATTCTTCCTTGGAGAGCATATATTAAAAAGTTTGTCAGGCCTGAAGGTACTTTTTTATTGGTTTGTAGAAAGACTTAATCTCAGAAACAGGGGTAATGCATACTAAATCCCTACTATCTCTTCCTTAATTTTTGTTATTAACCTAATACCTGATCCTCACATTCTTAAATAAGGTGAGAACAGAGGTCTATATGACCACAGAAATGAACAATTTATATGCAGTTTGAATATACTATTAATGTATTTGAAAATTTAAATAGTGTGCTTATCACTATTCGTAGGGTATTCAGTATTTTTAAAATATTTTGATATTAAATAGTTTTAGTTATGTTAGAGAGAACACACATAAGCAAAATAAATTCATTTAATTAAGCTATTTCCATGAATGTGGTTAATAATTTGAAAAGGAAGCGTTTAATATTTTAAGCTAAAAGCTTTTATTAACTATAATCTCGTGACACCTTCAAAATTGGTTTAGGAATACCAGTAAAACTCTCCCATGTTAAGTGCAATTCATGTGGAATGGTGAAAGAAATGCCATAAGGAGTTTAGTTACCTTGAGTGGGAATACTGAATGCAAAATTCTGAAGGGCAAGGCAACTATTAGGGGCTGTGTGTGGGTAAACGAAATACAAGAATACTCCTGGAAGAAAGATGATTATTCCCAAATTCACAGCTGACACCAATTCTTTCCACAGTCCTGTGGGAAGAAGGAGTTGCCCACCTGTGACCTATACATCTCAAGAGCTCAAAAAAATCCCATATGCCACCAATATGTCATGTCTACATCACCACTCATGGTTGGAAAAGAAGATGTGCAACAGCATGAAGCAGCCAAATGCCCTATCCTTAGGCTACCCAGCTTTATGCCCAATCTCAATGAGATGCCCACCTCCAACTCTGCACCATTCAACACTTCTTCATGGGACCAGCTCCATCCCACAGGACTGCTGAAGGGAAAGGCACAAACCTTTTCCATGGGGGAAGTCAGACATTGTGGGAAAACAAAGTCCAGACAGGTGAAGGATGATGAGGTAAGCCTAGGTGGGATTGGCCACATTCTTGGTCCTTGACCCAGAGAAGTGATACCATTTAATTGTCATTGGCTCGCTGGGACTTTGTAAATGTATCTGAATGTGGTATCTTGGGGTACTTTAAGACTGCAACAAGAACAGCATATGCAGACTAGCCGGTCAGAAGCGGAAAGTAAATGTATTTCCAGTAATTTTCTCCTCCTCCCCTTTATTTTTAAGCCCTCAGAATGAAAACCTTTTTTTAACAGGACTTTTTAAAACCCCTGTGATAAAATATCATACCAAGTACTCAAGGAGTTCAAGCTCCAAGCTCCTAGATATCGCAAACAAATATCTTTGCAGAGATCCATACACAGGATGCTTTTCTTGGGCACTGTTATTGCTGGAGGGAAAGAAACTTAAATATATACATTAATAGCACAGTTTCATTGTTATGGATCAGGCCACAGCTGCACTGGGATCAGGATATCCACTTTGTGCTGTGCTGGGTGCAGCTGGGGCTGGGAAGGGGTCCAAGGGATACACTTTGTACAGGCACAGGAAACTGTATGGGATATGGAAAGTGATGCTGTTTCTCCTGGGATAAGACCACATCTGAGCAGGGAGGGGTTCAGGAGATGCAGTTTGTACTGAGATGTGACCATGTCTGTACTGGGAGGGGTTAAAAGGATCATAAATTGTGCTGTGTAAGGACCAGAATGTCCTAGAATGTGGTCAGGGAATGCAGCTTGTATTAGAACAGGGTCCAGAGTGCATTGGTAGGGCATGAGGTTGTGCAGTTTGTACTGGGTTGGATGTATTCAGTAGTGGGAAGGGAGGGGTTTTCTGTGAGTGTGCCAAAGCAAACCTGTGTGTGGTTGCGGTCTTCACTGCTGAAATTAAACATGGGTCCAGCTCTTATGTCACATGGCCTTCTTTGTCAAAGGGAGCAACTGATCTTTCTGAATCACTAGAGTTTGTGATTCCCACTTGAAAAAGACCAGATGAAAAAATTGTTATATAAAGCATCACAATATAAACTCCCATATTTCTGTCAATTGAGAATATGTGGCTTTGTGACACTCCTCAGAAAGCTGTAGGTAGGATTTTTAATCAAATTCTGGAAAACTTTCAAGATTACTTCATCATTTTGTGTTTCTCTTTCATGAATTACTTGCTTGGTGTGGAAAAAAGAGACAGTGACTCTCTCAAATGCAGGAATATTCATGTAGTTCAATAATGCACTATAAGATAACTTCATTTCTGCTGGATGTTATAGGTAAATAACTTTTTGGAAACAAAACAAAACTCAACACATTCCAGTATTTAAATGAGAAGATGGAAAATTTCCATATGTCACAGGAATACAGACTTTGTATGAATACAAAGATCTTTTCTCACCTTTTTAACTAGTTAATTTTTTAATAACTACTACTTAACACCATATATAATCACAGAATTTGCAGTTTTCCCTTTTTATGAATATATATAGAAAAGAAGAGGTTTTAGAATAATTTTGTTAGGTGATGCTCTTAAATAAGCATCAATATATAGAGTAAAGAATTAAAATGTATGGGAGAAACTGCAAGGTCTAAATTGTTAGATTATTGGTCCTGCTATGGATGACACACGAGGTTTGTTGATGCAGGTGCATGTCCTGTTGTCCTGAGATAACTCACTATGTTTCTAGCTACCAGCGTCTTGTTTTAGTTACAGTGCTGCAGGCACAGCACTGTTTTGGCATACTGCTAGCTGGCTCTGCACTTATGCTAAGCATGGCCTACCACCATGTCAGGCTCTTAGGCCTGAACTGCCAGATTGCTCACACCACTCATAACTGGTGTTCCCACATATCTGTGAGGCTAATAAAACCCTGGAAGGGGTTGTTCAGGGAAACTGTTGTTAAGACCAGAGTACACAAACAACTTCAGTAACAGCCTTGGTGGTCTCAGGTCAGTCTTGCTCCCAAAAAGATCCAGCTCCACACAGTCACCCTCCTCCCCTTTATGAGTGTACAAGTGCAGTCAAGAGCCTGACCAAATCACACCCAAAAAATCAACTCATTACTGTGCTGACTCTTGCTACAGCTCCTTGTTTACAAACAGAATTAAAAGCAAGATTTGAGATTTTTGTGAAAACCAGATGAAATAGGTGCAGTTTTGAGTGTACCTTATGATGTCAAAGACAGAACTCTTAAGCAAGGAAAAGTGAGCATCTTTATGCACAAGATTTAAGGGTCTTCATGTAACTCCTGTATCCTAGAGGCTGGGCTTTCTCCAATCACCATTTGCCTCATCCAACACACCCAAAATAAAAACACTAAATAGAGCCTGACAGATGCATCTGCAAGAACCTAAAGAGTATGGTCAGATCTCACTTGTTTTAATCAGTGCAGTAACTGAGTAATTAGTGTGGGCAGACTCGTGCTGTAGATTAACAGATTAAGTGAAAGCTGTGATTTTGCTCTCTCCTTTTGTTTTCATTAAATGGATGATTCATCAATCTATTTTTATTGCCTTTTTAATGCATAGTAACAGATACTGAAGTATTTTGGTTATGAAGATTGTCAGCAGCACTTCTAGTCAAACTTGAATGAGGCACAATGAGTGTTGTATTAGTGGGGACGTTTATCTGAATATTTGGTAGCTTTTGACACAATTACTACATCGTTTACGTGTTTTTATTACTATACGATTACATATTGTCATTATCACTATATTGCTAAAAATATTCCCTGCCTTTTTGTCTTACACTAACTAATCAAGGCACCTAAAAGGGGGAAGAACTCTAACCTAGGAGCTTCTTCTGGGTTTTGCTTTCTGGAGGGAGAAATAAGCAAGCCTGAGACTGCAAGGCTCTGGGTGGCTCTGTCTGTTACCATAGTATCTTTTAGGCTGGAAAAGACCTTTTAAGATCAAGTCTAACCATTGACTGAGCTGGCTTAGGGGGAGAACACATGTGGTGGTTCAGCTGACTATTTTCAAGCAGTTTGTCTAGGTTGTCATGTCTTCACATGTTGCTGAAAAGTTAATTAAAAGCAGTAAAAGTTAAATGAATTAAATTGGTATAAATGGTCTTAATTTTAATCTACCTTTTTAATATATATACAAATATTTTAATTTTTCTTTCCTTTTCCCCTATTTTTCCATCCAGGGTTCCTGGGTACCTTTATGACTTTTAATTGTTTTAGAAGAATGACGGGGGCAATCGGATCAATCCTGTTTTCAAGAGAAAGATTGATTATTTCTTTGAGCACAGTTCTCACTTCACTTTTCCTGTTACTAGTAGCATACTCCCTGAAAAATTATGAGCATAGTAATACTGCATAGGTACAATCCTTCCCAAAGTCAGTAAATGTAATTTCTTCCAGTTACAAAGAGGGCAATTAAATTTTCTAAGGAATATTGGTCTTTGAACAAAATCACAAAGTATGCTTTGAAATGCAAACCTCTTTCTCCTGTCCACTCAACCACCCAACATACAGAGCTGCAGCAGGATGCTCAGCCTGATACTTCTTTCTGGTATTTTGTCTTTTTTATTTGGTTGGGTGGGTTTGGTTTTGTTTCTTTTTGGTTTTTGGTTTTGTTTTTTTGTTTGTTTGCTTGGTTTGGTTTTTGGTTTTGTTGTTGTTGTTTCTGTGGTGTTTTGGGTTTTGTTTTTGTGTTAGATTGGTTGGGTTTTTTATTTCCTAGAATCATCTCTATAATGCTTTGGCTGCACTGATGTTTGGATGAAGATGCCAGTGATTTACAGGCCAAGTCTCTCTCTTGTGCACTCACAATGATCCCCATGTACTGTCCTCTCCACAACTGTCATAAATTTCTTATTTTTGAGAGGTAATGTCTGGACCTTAATAGCAGTTTTGCTTGAATATCGATTTATCCAATATTGATTAGTCGAGTGCACTTGGCCTTGTGAATTGATGTCACCTGGATTTGCAGAGCTCTAGGGTTGCTGATAAGTTATCTGCAACAATATTTGCCATCTTGGTGAAATATTAATATATGGCTTTTGCTGCTTATTGCTGCACTTGTACACTACAAGTTTCAGTCCAACTTGGGCAAGAAGAGCTAAAATATTAGAAATAATAGTAGAAAGTGTGGGATTTTTTTATCCATTTTGAGACAGCTGGTAATATAACAGCATTCTGATTTTTTTTTCTTATTAAAGTATGACAGATAAAGACAGTTATGATTTTTAATCTTAAAATAAAATTATAACTCTCCTGGCATCCAAAAAGGAAATTAAGAAAACCAAGTATTTTTTTTCTCCAGTCATAGCTATAAAAGCATAAACTTCAACATAGCATCCTGGAGAGGTCATTGCTTTTTCAAGATACTTTCTGCTCCTACACATAATACATAATCTAGCTAAGAGAGTACTCTAATAGAAAGGCAAATGTTGAGAGATATCATTAATACTTTAGGCAGCTCATGCTATAGAAGTACTCAAAGATAGCTGAATCTTCTGGCAGAGATGTGATGTTGAAACCAGCCATCACTACTAGTTACATTTACCTTCATTCTGCAGAAGAACAAAACCCCAGTTTTGCATGGAAGCAAATATTACCTGGAATATGTCTCCTGCAATGTGGATATGGGCCTTTGTGTAAAGAACAGAGCTGAGGAAGAACTCATAATGAAAAATGTATTCATTGGACCCCACCCCTTTCTAATACATGCATGCTTACATTTGGAATTTTTTCCTTTCATCCCTGAAGCTGTAGATAATAAATAGTACCTTTTTACTATTAGCGAATACAGCCATAATTAATTAATTCCAAGCTTTTAAATGCTAATACTTTATATGCATGCCAGTTCTATGGTATATGCACAGCTGGAGGCAAAATGCAAACTTTGTTTCTTTTCCCATGGAAGAAATATTGTTTTTTGCATAACTGCTGATTATCACTTAATAGGGATAAATCCTACTGATGCTTAATTTAGAATACAATTTAGACTGCAAAGTAGGACCTTCTTAAATCTTATATGAACGTAACTGATTTCTGCAAGTATTCCTAAATAATACAGTAGCAAACACAATCTTTTTTCTCTCCCCAACTCTTTTTCATACCTTGTTATTGTTCCGTGCAGACTGTTAATGCTATATTTTTTAAGTATCTCACCTCTTAAGGAGATTGCTACCATCTATCCTTTAAGGAATTTCTTTCTGTATAAACTGAGCTGCAATGCCACCTCTCAAGGAAGCCACCACCTTCTGTTCTACATTTTCCTGCACTAGAATATGCTAACCTGGAAAAGTCAGCACAACTGAGAAGCTGGGAATAGTTACAAGCATGAACAGAAATAGACAAGACCTTTAATTTTTTTAAATAAAGTTCTAATAGAAAAATAACTGTCTTAAAGAATAGTGCTGCCCTCTATTTGCAGAAGCAGCAGTACTAAAAAGGCTGGTGTGCTTTTTACTCTTAAAAGCTGCATCACCTGAACAAGTCCTCAGGCTTCAGTTCAGTACATGGGATCACAGTTTTTCTGTGCTATTTGTGCATTAAACCAGCCTGGGATTGTTCAAGTAGATTGCCCAACCTGTACTTTGCTTTAGAAGCTTCCAAATGGGCTCTTGCCTCACATGAAAAAAAAAAAGAAATAAAGCAATTACTGGCTCACAGCTGGAGTCTGTGCAGCACTTTGGTACCAGAAATGGCTGTTTGCATTTCCCAGCCACATCACAAAACACAATGGCACAGCTAAAGCAACTGCAAAGAAGGGTAACAATTGCACTGCAGCAGCCATTTGCCATCACCACAATCTGGATCATATTTTGTCCTGATTTTATTGGGTTTTGTCTTTCTTTAAATGCATTTGTGCAAAGGCAGAAAAGAAATTAATGACAAAATACAAATGTTAAGAATTAAAATGTTCAAGATGCCTGAGCATCTACAATCACAATTATTTGCTTTCTTAGTAAACGCTACAAAAATATTTTTAAAGCACTGTAGGATTATAGTGGCTTCAAAATTCAACTCAGATAAGTACCCCCAAAATAGCTTTTTCTGCCTGTAAAGCCATTCTCACAGAGCTGCACCCACCTCACCACAACATCCTAGCAGTTACAGAGCCATAAAGCCTCTCCTCAGCCTCCTCCAAACTAAACTATCCCAATTCCCTCAGCCTCTCTTCACAGGACTTCTCCAGACCCTCCAGCATCTTTGCTGCCCCTCTCTGAATCCTCACTTGTCAGTAGTCTTCTCAGTAATTTCATAAAGTTTCTTATGGAATGCTTGTACCTGCTGTTACTTCTGTATTTTATTATGATGGGTGAGAATAAGGTAGAGAAAAATTATGCCAGACAGAAAAAGAATCCCATAGTAAACCAGATATTCAAGTAGTTTTTTTGACATGACTTCCTCTCAGCTGTTAGGTTTAGTACACACTGAACAGCTGAATCTTTTAGTTCCCTGTGCACCATCAGTTGTACTGCTTCCCTTTGGTGCCACACGGTGGAGAATGATGAAGTGCATGAGGAAGTCTCATTTTGTTTGGTGCTTGGCAGACAAAACTGAGAATGAGAGCATAAAGTCGATCAAATGTCATTGTAAGACTTTTCATGTAGGAGAAGTCTGCTTCTCCAGCTGTGGTAGTAACAGGTAGTGGAGATCTGCAGCTTGCTCTTCTTAAAACAGCATCTACTTAATTCAGTTGGAAGGGCACAGAAGAAAAGCTTTCTTGTAAAAAAACCTTTCACCCAAGTCTGAACTTAGTCTCTTGTATCATCATTCTGCAAAGTATGCATTTCTTTTGGGTGCTGTGTTGTAACAGCTGAATCCATCTGGGTTTAGCACTGTTTTCTGATTCAGATATTCATCCTAAATTTTAAAATTTCAAAGTTATTCCTGGATATAAAGCTATTTTAGAAACCATAAAAACTCTGGCATCCAGTAAAAATTGAAGTCTCAGAACAAAATGCATCTTGAATCATGTTTAGCCAATCTTTGTAGACCACTAAAGCATTCCTTCCCAAGATGCTGGAAATGAATCATGGACACATTGTGACAGTTGCAAGTTCACTGGGATTGTTCAGTACTGCTGGAGTGGAGGTGAGTTAGACTGGAATTAACCCTAAACTGGCACGTCTTGCTTAGGACAGGCAAGGTTTCAGAATGCTACATGATCTTTGAATTACCTCTTGAATCTAGGAAACTGAAAGCCCACCCACCTACTTCTCAGTGGTAAGCTTAAAGCCAAAGGCAAGGTTTTCAAAAGCAACATTCCTGTGTGAGGAAAATGCTGCCAGAACATCCAGCTTACCTGCTGCTAGGCCCCCAGTTAAAAGCCTGAGCTTGTGAGCTAGCAGCTGGTTGAGAACACCAGTAAAGATGTGAAAACACTTGATAAGGAAATTATAAGTAGTAAATTAACTACACTTGTTTCTCATAGCCAGAAATCCAATTTTTCTAAAGCTCTGAAGTCTATCTGCTGAGGTAATAATGTGAAAGAAGTATATTCAAGAAGTAACAGAAAATTCTCAAGAATGGCCATTCAGTTGATTAAAAAAAAAATACTTCAGGAGCCATCAAAGACAGACAATGCAACACGAAACTGTTAAAATTATTAATTCCTTTTGGCATAAATCCCTCTTTGCATTCTGTCAAATTTTTAAGCTGACTTCTTCCATCTCTATATCTTCTGTGAGCTTGAGGCTACAGCACACAATGTTTCTTTAAAAAACAAAGGAAAACAGATCTATTCTAAACCAACATTGAAAAAGATGCACTCTAGATGGCACTCTGTTGGCAATTTCAACAGGGAAACCCAAGATTGACTGTGTAAAGAGAGGGAAAGCTTTCTTTCATAAAGATGTTTAGCAAAATGCCTCAGATCTTTATCTGCTGCAGGTCATTTCCATTCTCATCCCTGACTTTAGACAAGGAAAGGGTCTCCCCAGCTACTTATGTAACATCACATCCTGAGTCCTTTAATAAAAATACCCTAATCTCTTAAAATATCTCCCAGAACAGCTCACACAGCATTTAATTGCTGGCATTTGGAGTGTTCTGCAAGGTGGGAATTGGAATCTGTTCAGCAGAATTTAATTTGTTTTAAACATTCTTTGAATATTCAAAGATACTATGAGTTCCAAGACGTGCCAGGGTCAGTCTCACATAAGCCAGGTCTCCCCAGGGCAGATCTGGATGAGGCTGAGCTGAAAAGAAGGGTGTGACAAAGTCCTGGATGAGACATTCAAAGCAGACAATTCTGTTCATGTTCAACCCAGGATTCAAACTTCTTCAGAGCACACCAAACCTCCAGAGCTGCCCGAGGAGCAAGAAAAGAATCAGCTCAAGGGAAGTCAGCTCAGAGACTACCTTGGGGCTGAGGAGAAACTAAAGTGGTCACCCGTAGACTGATCTGCTGGCTTCAGGGCTATGGACACCAAGAGCAGAAGCCAGCATGAAGGTTCAGCATTTACTACCTAGGAACCAAGATTTGACTTATTCAAGGTACTGTGGTCTTAGGTAGCCATCACACAAATATTAAGAATGTGCTGATTAATCTCAGGGAATAAATAAACAAATAAATAATGCCTGCTTCTTCATGCAGAGAACAGATATGTGGAGCTTTGGGTTTGTTTGCTTTTTTAGGGTGTATTTTTTTTTCCAAACTTCAACTTCCTGGGTGCCTATCTCTTTGATATTTTTATGCAACTATTGACAAATATGATGCTGGATGCTAGGCAACACTTAGTATCTGTTATTTTAGTGATTAGTAAGTTCCCATGAATCATATTTCATTCGAATAGTAGATAAAACTGTTATTTTATAATTAGCATGAACATTTTAGAAAGTTTTTTAGCCTTTGCAGTCTCCTAATGTTTGCCTGAATGAAGAAATTATAGTCTTGCATTAATACAATTAAGTGATCCAATATTAAAATCAGCATCCATGCAGTCTTACATAATTTAACTGGATCCATTTAGAAACGGGTTTTTAGCATACTAATGAGGCCTGCCTCAGCTCTTTGTCTGCTTGGACTGCAGAGTAAATAACACCATGGCAAAAAAGAATGGCTCTCAGCATCCCAGATTCCTCACTCTTCATCATCTGTAGCTTCTCTGCCCTGGACTTAGTCTCTGCTGAATGTCCGTTTTGCTCCTTACCCAGCTCAGGGCCAAGGGCATTTCCCCTGCTCTTCTGAAGATGTAGAACAAATGACAGGCTGCTGCAAGGGGTTTGTGTGGAGGTGGGGGGTGCTTGCCTGTGTGTGTAATGAATTCTGGGTTCT
>WUAM01001439.1:0-38381 GCA_024336885.1 Actenoides hombroni
CGGGCGGAGGAGAGGGCGGCGGCCTCGTTACACGGGCGGCCACGTGCGGCGCGGCCGGCTGGCGCCCCCCGGCGGGAGGGAGGACCGGCGCGCAGGGACGCGGGGTTGGGGGTGAACGCGGGACACGCGGTGCGGGACACACGCGCGTGCGTGACGCCGACGCAGTCACACGCCGCCGCCCGCAGCGTCTTTCTCAGCGCTACCGGCCAAGCCGCGGTGCTGCCGCGGTTCCCCGCGCCCAATTCTTCGTGGTTTGGGGGAGTTTTCCTCTTCGGTTTTGGGGGTTCCCCCCGCAAGGTCCCCGCAAGCATCGCGGTGTCTGCGTGTTCTTCCATCTCCGCTTTTTCTATCGCTTCTCATCTAAAACCTCAGCTTATTTCAGAGCATCAAAATTGTGGAAGTGAAAGTTTAAAGAGAGATGGAAACAGTTGATTGTGAAATAAGCACAACAGTTCCACATTGCCTATGCAACTCTCAAAACAAAGTTACTTCAGTGTAATAATTAGTTGTCAGAGTGTTTATTACATATCTGTATTCATGATTTTTCATGTGTGGATGCATATACCTCAATCATATTTTTTTTTTACAACATTATTTTTTCCACCATCTGACTTGTCTTTTATTGGTATTTTTGAGGTGCTCTGACTAAAATAGTCTCTCTAGCTCACTTATGGTTAAGTACTTTTCTAGGTTTGCACAATGTCTTGAAGGGTTTTTTTTATGGTAATTTTTTCCTAATTACCCAGCTTTGACTAAATGTCTATCTATAAACTATTACATGCTATCAGCTCTCTCATTTATTTTGGTGACCTTTATTTTTTCTTCTTTCAAGCACTGATGCTCATAGCCATCAGACAACATTTCATTCTCCAGACTTCTTTAACATCTTTTCTGTATCATCTGTAAGAACTTGTAACTTGGATCACTTCCATATGATACTACTACTGATCTGCCAGCCATGGGGCATACGTAATCCTGCAACAGATGCAAATGTAAGTTCTCTCAATACAACACATCCTCCTATGGGCTTTTCCTCGGACATTTGCTTGTGCCTCCAGACAGCATCTCCCGTTCTTATCTATATAATAATCTATCACTTACAGTATTAGCATGTTGATTTCACCACTCAAGAGAAGCACTGAAGACTAATCTTTTATCTAATCAAATTAGGATATATTGTCATGCCTGATATTCATATGGCAAAAATATTCATAAATATGTAGTGCATGCCTCCCTTTACAGCATGGCAGTAGAAATCTTTAAAATCACATAACAGTTATGTTCATATTAAATATAAAATCTTAGGTTTCTTGTTATCAGAAACTCTATTTGGAAGGCAGCTCCAGAACCTTACTAGTTTAATGTTGAAAGTGTTCTAATTATAAGCCTAAATGCAGTCATGGTCTGCCTCTATGAAGTGATTCATGACATAACAATCAAATTTTGATTATCTATACTACCTGACTTTTCAAACTCAATGATGTACAATGAGTGAAGTCTAAAAGATGAACACTAAATATTCATATTCAACAGTTTTTTGCCTCAGTCTTCACTGGTGACCACTCAAGCCATATCATCCAAATCACAGAGTGTGTTGGCTGGGACTGGGAGAGTGAAGAACCACCCAGGGTAGGAGCACATCAGGTCCAGGAACACCCAGAGAACCTGAAGGTGCACAAGTCCATGGGACTTGATGAGATACATCCACAGGTCCTGAAGGAACTGGTGGCTGAAGTTGCTAAGCCACTAGCTATCATATTTGAGAGGTCCTGGCAATCTGGTGAAGTTCCCACAGATTGGAAAAAAGGGAACATAACCCCCACCTTTAAAAAGGGAACCAAAGACAACCTGGGAAACTACAGACCAGTCAGCCTTACCTCTGTGCCAGCCAAAATCTTGGAACAGGCCCAAGGGAAACAAATAAAACACGCTGAGGAGATTTTGAAGTTGCTAGAAGCCGTAAAGCAGCCAGAAAGAGTAGCTATCATGCATTGTCGGGGACACCAACGAGGAAATGCGGATCCTGAAGTTGGAAATCGGCTGGCTGATCGAGAGGCAAAACGAGTAGCTGAGGAGGCATCAGTGGAAGCGTTACCTTTGATACCAGACGGTAAAGTCCAAACTATAAACACAGAACAGAAACCGAATTACACAAAAGAGGATTTAAAATTGATTGAAGACTTAGAAGGTGAGACAAAGCCAGATGGGTGGGTTTACCTGAAAGATGACCGTATAGTAATCCCATCCAACTTAATCTGGGCCACCGCTCTTGCAGAACATAACAAAAACATCCGGGCCACCCTTTGCTAACTTCATCCAATTGCTTGGAGAAGTAAGCTACTGCACGTTTGTAGGGTCCTAAGTTTTGGGCCAAAACTCCCAATGCCACTCCTTGTCTCTCGTGAGAGAATAACCAGAATGGCTTGGTTACGTCAGGCAGCCCTAAAGCAAGAACACGCATCAGTTCTTTCTTCAATTTCCCAAAAGCCTTCTGGGCCTCTGGGGTCCAGTTTAGCTTTATTGTGCTCTCTTTTACAAGTTCATAAAGAGGTTTAGCTATTGTCCCATAGTTGTATATCCAAAGCCAGCACCAACCTGTCATTCCAAGGAAAGTTCTCAGTTCTTTTACCGTTTGGGGCAGCGGGGTTCTGCAGATGGCTTCTTTTTACTGGGAGATCTAGAGATCCATGTGGGAAACTGGAGTCTGACTCTACAGTGTTATTTGTAGATTTGTGGTAATGGGCTAGAAAAAAAAGTTTGCGTATTCTGAAAGATTTATAGTAAAACAAACAAACAAAAGCTTACCCATTTACAAAAACTGAATGCGGTCTCTAATACTGTACAGGCCATTTTGCCACAAATTTCCACTTCTGGAAAAATAATGTTGTAAATTTATTTTTTTATACTGTAGAAGCTTGTGACAATGTGCAGATGGTATCATAGAAAGTGGTAAAAAAAAGCTAAGTTTAAAAAAAAAAAGCAGAAAGGTCAGGAAGAGCAGCAGTATCAAAATCAATAAGTTTTTTGGAGCCTAACACATAAGTATTTGTGTGTGGTGAGAGAGTGTGGGTTCGACTTGAAGATTAGATTGGGATTGAATAGAACAGTCAGGACAGCTCGAACGAGTGGCTTTTTGGAGCGACAGAGGAGAGTTTAAGAACTAATTATGGGGGTCAGCAAAGTGTACCTAAGAGGAACCCCTTGGGGGGCATCATAGCACATTGGAATTGGTGATTCACGGGACTCCTGACTTTTGGACTGAAGATAAAAAAACAAACAAACAAAAAAACCAAACCGAAAAACCTAACCAGTTGGATAAATTGTATCTAATTATCTGCTATATATCAAGAATCAAGCCCAGCTGCCCCCAGCCCCTCTGTTATCTGAGGATCAGCTGGAACGCAAGGGGGTTTGATTTCTGCTAAAGGGAAAAAAACACCCTGTAGCTCTGCACCCTGGCTGCTAGGACACCGCATCAGGGAAAAAACCACCCTGTAGCTCTGCACCCTGGCTGCTAGGACACAGCATCAGGGTCACGACTGCTCCACCACTCGAACGCACGCGACTCCCGACAGCAAAGGAACTTCCTCTGAAGTTCTAGAGGACAAAGAATCACCCAGAGTCTCTGATACTGAGAAACGAGCAAGTTAAAAGCGAGTTTGGATGTTCAGGAGCCAAAGTTGCCTACGGTAGCAAATGTTTTGAGCCACGGTGAAAAGCAGCCCGCACACTGTCCCGGCGAGAGCGGAGGGAGGGGGATTTGTGCTGGCTACGTTCAGCTTCTAGAACTCCCGCTGACTGCCAGCAGTGTGACCGGCAGTGCAGTAAGGAGGTGGTGGCACCACTGGCTACTCGGCGCTGGCTGCTGCAGACGTGAAGAGACCTTCGGAAGCGGCCAGACGAAGCTGGAAAGTTGGAAGCTTCCCAGACCGCTCGTGCCGGTGCAGAGCCTGTTGCCGACCCGATTGATCCGGAGGCTGATTCCTCCCTCCCGAGGAAGCCCAGGATCCCTTTCATTGCCCATTCTGGTGACGAGGGGCTCTCGGGGCGATCTAAACCGATGAAGCCTCGTTCCCACCCGCACCCCCGAGAATGGGGGCACCGAGAGTACCCACACCCTCGGGGCTGCGAGCTCCGGGAGTATCCTCGTCCCCACGCTCCGCCCCCTGACACAGGGGTATGCCCGGTTGATAAGGCACCTAAGCATAGGCACAGGGAGAGGGCAGTTTGGTTGTTGGCTATGAAATGGTGTGTGCGAATTAGTAGGAAGATTCCGGCTACTACTATAGTGCTAGAGTGGAGCAGGGCGGAGACTGGGGTTGGCCCTTCTATAGCAGCCGGTAACCACGGGTGAAGTCCGAATTGAGCGGATTTTCCGGTTGCAGCGAGGATAAGTCCTAGAAGGGGAAGTGTTGGGGTTTGGATAGTAGAGAGGGGTTGTTGGAGTTCTCAGGTGTTTGTGGTGATTGCGAGTCATGTTAGGCTTAAGATTAGGCCGATGTCGCCGATGCGGTTGTATAGGATGGCTTGTAGTGCGGCTGTGTTGGCTTCGGAGCGGGCTTGTCCTGGTTTTGGGGATGTTTTGGGCTGCTCCTTGGTCTAGGTGGTGTCAGTATAGGTGCTCCATCCTCACCCTAGCATCACCTTGCTTCTTACAAGCCCATGTAACAGTGATGGTTGTGAGGGAACTGCGTGTCTAGGTGGTCGAAAAGTGTGTAAACAGACGATGAGGGGAAAAAAACCAACCCTCAACTATTTCTTGCAATTCACTTGTGTGTCAGGGAAGCTGCTCCACCCCAGAGGGTGAGCTGAGAGTCACTACAAGGCAGGTGATTGCACCCAAAAAAATGTCAAGCGGACCTGGTAACGGGAGCCATGTTCATCTAACAGTCCACATCACCAGGCAAGTCCATAGCCATGAGGCAGGTCCAGGATTGAGCCAGGAGAGACCATCTATGAAACCTGAAGGTGCACAAGTCTGTGGGGTCTGATGAGATGCATCTGGGGGTCCTGAGGGAACTGGTGGATGAACTGGCTAAGCCACTATCCATCATATTTGAAAAGCTGTGGCATTCCAGTGAAGTTCCTGCTGGCTGGAAAAGAAGGAACAACCTCCTTTGTTAAAAAGAGGAAAAAAGGAAGACCTGGAGAACTGCAGGCCAGTCAGTTTCACCTCTGTGCCTGGCAAGATCATGGAGCAGACCCTCCTGGAAACTATGTTAAGGCATATGGAAAATAACGAGGTGATTGGTGATAGCCAACATGACTTCACTAAGGGCAAATCATGCCTGACAAATTTGGTGGCTTTCTATGACAATGTTATAGGTCTTATTACACCCCAGAGAACATGTAGGGGGGGCGACATATACATGGGGGGGGGGGGTCCTATAGAGGGAGAGGGGGGGGTCTATAGAGCTGGGGGGATCCTATAGGGGGGGAATCCTGTAGAGGGGAGGGGTCTCTACAGGCTGCCCCCCCCCCAGGTACGACTACAAGATCGCCCGGGAGTACAACTGGAACGTGAAGAACAAAGCCAGCAAGGGCTACGAGGAGAATTACTTCTTCATCTTCCGCGAGGGCGACGGCGTCTACTACAACGAGCTGGAGACCCGGTGCGGCACTGGGGGGCACTGGGAGGGACTGGGAGGGACTGGGAGACCCCCCAGTATCATCACGGTGACACTGGGAAGAGATTCTCCTTCACTCCGTCCGGTGGGCGACACCAACCTCGTGCCCAGGAAGCCTCGTTCCCCGGGACTCCCTCTCCCGGCATGGCGAGGGACACCAACATGGCGCACAGGAAGCCCCGTGTCCCGGGACTACACCTCCCGGCATGCCGAGGGACACCAACATGGCGCACAGGAAGCCTCGTGCCCCTGGACTACAGCTCCCGGCAAGCCGAGGGCTCAAACATGGCGCCCAGGAAGCCCCGTGCCCCGCGACTACAGCTCCCGGCATGCCGAGGGACACTAACTTGGCTCACAGGAAACCACGTGGCCCGGGACTACAGCTGCAGGTATGCCGAGGGACACTAACTTGGCGCACAGGAAGCCCCGTGCCCCGGAACAACTGCTCCCGGCATACCATCATCTCTCCTTTTTTTTTTCAGCCATCAGCTTCTTTTTTCTTCAAATTCACTTTAGATTTCATTTTTTATCTCCAATTTGGGGGGGGGGGGGAAGATTCCACCTTTAAAAATGTGTAGTTTTCTTCCAGTTATATCAGAAAGCTTGTTACAAGATATTGCTTCTCCCTACAAAAAACCACTAACTTACATCACCAGACTATAACTGGTATAGCAGTATCACCATGTCTGCCACATCCTCCTACACTGTTTCAGTTCAATATTCTTCTCAACTCATCTGCAGCATTCTTGCATGCTCTGAAACATTTACTTCATTTGTTCTCAGGGATTACTGGCTGAAGTGATTCTTGTTTACTTTACTGCTTCTATGTTCTTGGTATAAGGAACAAGCAACAGGAGAAGAGGAAGTGGCCTCAAGTTGCACAAGGGGAGGTTTAGGTTGGACTTGAGGAGCAATGCCTTCATGGCAAGGGTTGTTCAGGGCTGTGCCAGGCTGCTCAGGGCAGTGGTGGAGCCCCCACAATCCCTGGAAGGGTTTCAAAGCCGTGGAGATTCCATGACTCTACACACAATGATTCTAAACCCCACTTGCAGGCTCCAGAAGCCACACGATCCTTCTCCCAAACGCTTCATGGCCTTGAAAAGAGACCCCCACATTTATCTGTAGGGAATCAGCACCAAACCTTCTTTTCTAACAAGCAACACCACAGTTTTTTGGGGTTTTTTTTGGGGTGCCTGAAAAGAAGAGCAGAGCAGCCTCAAAACCATGTCTGACCTTATTGGTACTTATTAGTATCCTTACAAGGATTCTTGTCAGAGCATCACAATAAAATGGTTCTTATTCAATAATATTAAGAAGAATAGATTAATATTGGTTTATTAATACCGGTATTTAAGAATAGATTGATATTTTTCTTAATTATTATTAATTATTATTACATTACATTGATTGTTGTTATTATTGCTGTTATTATTGCTGTTATTATTGCTGTTATTAGTGTTGTTATTAGTGCTGTTATTAGTGCTGTTATTAGTGCTGTTATTAGTGCTGTTATTGCTGTTGTTATTGCTGTTATTACTGTAATTATTTGTATTTAATGACAGATGTTTATCATTTAGCAATTATTTAATGAAGGAGTATATGAGTGAATCCAAGCCGTGGTAGTTCAGCCAGACTGAAAGCAACCGGACTAATAGTGCCAAACTGGACATCACTCAGAATCTAAGCCTAGCCACCCCCAGGCCTTCTGATATTTGAGGACCAGCTGGAATGCAAGGGGATTTGTTTTCTGCCAAATTACTTTACCCTTTCACATGGTAGTAATATAGCTAGGAAGTTTACAGATTAATTGATAGAATAAAAATGATTTAATAAATATTATAAACATGCACCACATAATTCAAAAGGCACTGTACAAAAGTCTATGTAATTTAGCTTAATGTGATCACCTGCATATAAATTATTCCTCAAAGATCAAGAGGCGACAGAAGAAAAAGGGACAGCTACTTTGAACTTCATTGGGGACGACGACGACGACGAGTGGGGGGTGGCCGGCGCGCTTCCAGCGCCTGCCCAAGCCCCAGCGGAGCGGGCAGAGCCCCGGCGGGGACCCCAGCTCGCTCCCGCGCCCCGCCGAGTTGTACAATCCCTCGGCCGCGGACCCCGCGCCCGGGTGAGCGGCAGCAGCTGGAAAAAAAAGTTCCCCCGAACTGCGCCCCCGCCCGCCCGAGCGCCTCTCTGCTCCGCCGCCGCCGCTCGCCTTGTTTTCTCGCTCGCGGCTCCCGTCAGCCATGTTACAGCCGGGCGGCCGCGGGGCCAGCGGCTCTCTGGCCCGCGCCCCGCTGCCCCCGCGCTCCTCGCGGCCCCACCGGCGGCCAGCAGCGCGGCGCGGCCCGCCCGACTTTGTGTTTGTGTCATCCGCTGAGGAGCTGCTGGTGGCACCTGGGGAAGAGCTCCTGCTGTCACCGGAGGAAGAGCTGCAGGTCCCCTACACCATGGAGCTCCTCAATGCCATAAGGAGCATCAAGGAGCCCCTTCCCCCATGGCTGGAGCCCCAGGAGCCGAGGGGGGGATGTGGGGAGGGACCTGCCACCGTCCCAGCTGGTGGTGCCGGAGGAGCGGGGGCAGAAGTGGGGGCAGAGCCCCTCCCCAGAACCCCCCAGAAAGTGCAGGGTGCTGGAAACCAACACCGGAGTGGGAGTGGGGGGATCAGACTCAGAGTAGGGATCCGATGGGGACGGGGGGAGGGGGGGGGGAGGGAGGAAGGGGGTTGTATTCAGACTCATATCACGATCTGCCCTGGTCTCAGACCTTTAACACTCGTGTCACAATTTGCTCAGTTCTAAGCTCTGTAACACTCATGTCATGATCTGCCCAGTTCTCAGCCCTGTCACACCCGTGTCACGACCTGCCCAGTTCTCAGACATCACACTCATGTCACGATCTGCCCAGTTCTCAGCCCAGTAACACTCATGTCACAACCTGCCCAGCTCTCAGCCCTGTAACACCCATGTCACGACCTGCCCACTTCTCAACCCTCACATTCATGTCACGATCTGCCCAGTTCTCAGCCCTGTAACACCCATGTCACGATCTGCCCGGTTCTCAGCCCTCACACCCGTGTCACGATCTGCCCAGTTCTCAGCCCTTTAACAACCCAGAGGGTGGGGAACTGGGGGGGAGATGGGGTGGAGGGAGAGAGGGATGGGTGGGTGGAGGGGTGGGTGGAGGATGGATGATGGATGGATGGAGGACAGATGATGGATGGATGGATGGATGACAGATGGAGGATGGATGGAAGATGGATGGATGAAGGACAGATGGAAGATGGATGGATGGATGGATGGATGATGGATGGAGATGGATGGGTGGTTGGATGGACAGAGAAGGGACAGATGGAGGACAGATGAAGTATAGATAGATGGTGGATAGGATGGATGGAGGACAGATGGAGGACAGATGGAGATGGGTGGATGGAGATGGATGGGTGGATGGAGATGGATGGGTGGATGGGGATGGGTGGAGGTGGATGGATGGGGGAGGTGACTTGGTGCCAAAACCCCAAAATAGCCACCAAATTGGGGTGTTGTGGTGGCAAAATGCAAACAAAAGACTAAATTGGGTCAAAAAGCCCCAAAATGGCTACCAAATTGGGGTGTTCTGGCGGGAAAAGGCAAAAAAAGCCACCAAATTGGGTCAAAAAGCCCCAAATTAGCCACCAAATTGGGGTGTTTTGGTGGGAGAAGGCAAAATAAACCATCAAATGGGGTCTAAACCACACAAAATGGCCACCAAATCAGGGTGTTTTGGTGCTACAACCCCAAATAATCCCTCAAATTAGCTCAATTTATTTGTTTCTTATTATTTTGGTGTCAAACCCCCTCCCCAAATCCCCCAAACCCCCCCGGAAGTTTAATTTTCATACAACGCGTGACATGCAACATGGGTCACGTGATGTCGTGCAATGCGGGTCATACGACATCGTGCAACGTGTGACGTGCGACATGGATTGTGGTACATGCAACACGTGACACAACATGGAGCATGTGACATCATGGAACATGTGGCACGCAACATGGGTCAGGAGATGTGTGAAACGCAACACAGCTCGGGGACATACAACGCGTGACATGCAACGCGGGTCACGTGACGTGGTGCAATGCGGATCATATGACATCGTGCAACGTGTGACGAGCAACATGGATCGCAGTACATGCAACACGTGACACAACATGGAGCATGTGGCATCATGGAGCATGTGGCACGCAACATGGGTCAGGAGATGTGTGAAACGCAACACCCAGCAGACATCTGGTAAGTTGAATTCTCCCATGAGAATGAGAGCTGGTGATTTTCATAATTCTGCCACCTGCTTGTAGAATGCTTCATCTGCCTCTTAACCATGGTTGGGTGGTCTGTCCCAACAGGATATCTGCCTTACTGGGCTTCCCCCTTATACTTAACCATAAGCTCTCAACCTTGCCATCACGGTCATCAATCTCTATAAAATCAAAACACTCCCTAGCATACAGAGCCACCCCACCACCTCTCCTTCCTCCCCTATCCCTTCTTAAGAGCTTGTAGCTATCCATTGCATCCCTCCAGTCATGCGCCATCCCACCACATTTCTGTGATGGTGACTATGTCATAGCTGTCCTGCACAACAGCTTCCAGCTCCCCTATTTTAATCTACTTTAATTTCCCTTTTATTTTAATTTCCCTTTTATTTTAATTTCCCTTTTATTTTAACCTCCCCTTTATTTTAATTTCCCCTCTATTTTAATCTCCCCTTTATTTTAATTTCTCCTGGTCTCTTTTCCGTTTTTATCCTTTCCCTTTATTTTTATTTCTATTCCACCTTTATTTTTTATTTCTATTCCACCTTTATTTTTTATTTCTATTCCACCTTTATTTTTTATTTCTATTCCTCCTTTTTTAATATATTTTTTCTGCTATTTTTATTTTTCCTCTATTCTTTCCATTTTTCCTTCATTTTCGTCTCCCCTCTATTTTTATTTTTCCTCTTTTTTCTTTAGTTTTACTCCTATTTTCCCCTCGTTTTCTACTTTTTTTTTTTGTTTGTTTCCCCTCTCCTAAGAATTTAGAATTATGAAACATCGACGTTTCCTTCCTCCAGCCGCGGCCGCGCGATGACGCGATTCCCAGAGCCCATAAATCGGGGCCGGCGGCCACAAAACCCCTCAAGGGAGCGAAGATGACCCGAGGAGAAGGTGACGCCGTCGGCTACGATAACTGGGACTTTGCTGAAGGGACCAAGCTGGAGGAGCCCAAGCGAAGGGAACGCTTTTTGACGAGCCACAGAGGTGAAAATGGAGGGGTTTTAACTCCTTTGATCCCTTTCTCTCTCGTATTAGGGGCAAATTCGGAGGCTTGGCTGGAGGAAAGGAGGGTTTGGGGGAGGTTGGAGGTGCGTGGAGCCCCCCTCATGACATCGTTGGGTTGGTTTCCTGTAGCCCCTCACAACGTCGTCGGGTTGTTTCCCCGTAGCCCCCTGCAACGTCGTCGCATTGTTTTCCGTAGCCCCTCGCGATGTTGTTCAGGTTGTTTTCCTGTAGCCCCTCACGACGTCATCGCGTTGTTTTCCTGTAGCCTCTCACAATGTCGTTGGGTTGTTTCCCTGTAGCTCTTTTCATGTTGTTGCTTTGTTTTCCTGTAGCCCCTCGTGACGTCGTTGGGTTGTTTTCCTGTAGCCCCTCATGATGTCATTGGTTTATTTCCCTGTAGCCCCTCATGACATCGTTGGGTTATTTTCCTGTAGCCCCTCACGCTGTGGTTGGGTTGTTTTGCTGTAGCCCCCCTGGTGTGCTCAAAGAGACCTTCCCAATTGGGGTGCTCCTGGGTTTGGGGCTTCCCAAGGGCGCCCTGACCCCACGTCTGGGGTGTCCCTGGGGCAGCTCCTGCTCCTGGCCATGGAGACCCTCCTAGCTGGGCTTGGGGACATCATGGAGCCCAGGGGTGCTGCACCCTCTTTCCAGCCCAGTGTCCCCAGCACGGCCCTGGGGACACCCCGGAGCCCCTGGGTGCTGCGTTGCATCCCCAGCCCAGTGTCCCCAGCATGGCCTTGGGGACACCCTGCAGCCCCCGGGCGCTGCGTCGCGTCCCCATCCCAGTGTCCCCAGCGTCTCCCCTCTGTCCCCAGGAGGAGAAGAGCCTTCGGCACCGCCCCGGCCGGGACCCCTTTTCCCTCCATTTTCTCTCCCCTTTTCTCTGCCCTTTCCCTCCATTTTCTCTCTCCTTTCCCTCTATTCTCATTTTTCTCTCTCCTATTTTCTCTCCCCTCTTCTCTCCCATTTCCCTCCATTTACACTCCCCTTTTCTCTCCCGTTTCACTCCATTTTCTCTCTCCTTTTGCACCATTTTCACTCCCCTTTTCTCTCCCCTTTCCCTCCATTTTCACTCCCCTTTTCTCTCCCCTTTTGCACCATTTTCTCTCCCCTCTTCTCTCCCCTTTCCCGCCTTTTTCTCTCCCCTCTTCTCTCCCATTTCCCTCCATTTTCTCTCCCCTTTTCTCTGCCCTTTCCCTCCATTTTCTCTCTCCTTTCCCTCTATTCTCATTTTTTCCCACCCTTGCCATCAGTCAATACAACAGTGACACAACAACCAACTGCCATATTTTCTAGGCAGGAATAATATGATGACACCAAGCTATGTGGAAGTGTCAATCTGCTTGAGGGTAGGGAAGCTCTACAAAGGGATCTAGATAGGCTGGATCACTGGGCCAAGGACAATTTTATGAGCTTCAATAAGGCCAAATGCCAAGTCCTGCACTTGGGCCACAACAACCCCCAGCAGCGCTACAGGCTGGGGGAGGAGTGGCTGGAGAGCTACCAGGCAGAGAAGGACCTGGGGATGTTGATTGACAGCCACCTGAACATGAGCCAGCCGTGTGCCCAGGTGGCCAAGAAGGCCAATGGCATCCTGGCCGGTATCAGGAATAGTTCGGGGCGGCGTGCGGCCGGGCGTCCCCCGGCGCGTCCCCCGGCGCGTCGCGTCCCCGCAGGAGGCCGATGGCGTCGGCGGCGTAGAGGGCGAAGGCCGGGGGCGGGTCGTAGGGGGACGCGGGTCCTCGGGCCACCGCCGACAGCAGCAGGGCCACCGCTCCCCCCCCCCACAGCAGCCCCCGCGCCGGGGACGAGGGCCTGCGGGTGACAGCGACACGTCAAGGACACGCCTCGTTACTGCGCGGGGCGAGGACGCGCGTCACCGAGGCGCGGGCCGATAGTCCCTAGAGGGGACATCCAGGGCTCTCTAGGGGACATCCAGGGCTCTACTGGGCCCGTCTAGGGGCCATCTAAGGCTCTACAGGGCCCTCTAGGGTCCCGGGTGTGCGGGCATCCGGGTGTGCGGGGACCCCCGGTGTGGGAGCATCCGGGTGTGCGGGAATCCGGGTGTGCGGGGACCCCCGGTGTGCGGGGACCTCCAAAGGTGTGCACGTGGCCCCGCCGACGTGCACAGCCCCCCATATGAACACCATCTGTAAACACATCCAAACGTATATAGCCCTCTTGTTCACAAGTCGTCGTCCCCTTCCGCGTGCATGCACCCCCCATTTTGCACAGCTCTCCAGGGAGTAGAGACACCCCCCACCCAGGGTGTTCGGGTGTGCACAGCGTGCCAGGTGGGTACAGCCCCCCCCGCGGAGTGTCCAGCCACCCCCCAATCCGTGCAACCCCACCCAGGCGCCTACCCCCCCCCCGCGGGCGGGGCCGGGGCGGGCGGGTGGCCAATGGCGCGACGGCCGGTGCGGGGCGGGCGGTGCAGGAACAGCCGGGAGGTGACGGGCGAGGCCCCGCCCTCCCCGCGGCCAGCGGGCGCCCGCGGCGAAGATGGCAGAGGAGCGGCGCTGAGCCCCGCGCCGCCGCCTCCGCCGGGGGAGGGTGGCCTCCGATGCCCGCCCCGCGTCCGTGAAGGGAGGGCAGCGCCGGCGCCTCCGCGGAGGCGTGTGTGATGGTGCGGCCATGGCGGGGCAGCCGGCGGCCGCGGCGCTGCTGAGGCGGGGGGCGGCCGGTCCCGGCCCCGGCGGCGGCGGCAGCAGTAGCAGCAGCAGCAGCCAGTGGGGGCTGCCTCCCTCTCCCGCCTCTTCCAGGACCCCCCCGCAGCACCCCAGTTTGGGCTGCGCAATAAACCTGCTCAGCACCCGCTCCCAGCGCTGGTCGGATCCAGCCCCCGGGGTGGGGAGGGACAGGTGGGAGAGGGGGGTGTCACGGGTGATGGTCCCACCATGGCCCCCGCCGGGGAAGGTCAGCCCCCCCCAGCCCACACACCCCAAGGCCCAAGTGCTGGAATGTCAAAGGCTTTACTTAGAAAATACCAGGGAATCAGTGCCCGGGGGGAGCACGTTCTGGGCAGAGCCCCCACGGGCAGGGGCCAGCCCCTGCCGTTCGTCCACTCTGCACATGATCGCCATTGCCGTTGGTCTTCTTTCCTGCCTTAGCCCGTGACTAGCCGACCCTGCGGCATAAAACAATTAATCACAAAAGTTAAATCCTCGTGGGCTTTGGAAAATTGCCCAGTTAGGTTATAAAACATTCATAAACCTCCATTCCCCAGCCGGCCCCCTCTATCCCCCCTCCCCCCCCCAAAAAAAAAAAAAAATCCATTTCTTCAAACAAAGAAATAATATTTCATCTCACCTCCCTCTGCTTTGGGGTTGGTGGGGCTTGATTTTACGATCCGGCCCTAAAAAGCTCTGTTTTCTCCTCAAATCCTCGCTCCAAATGCCAACAGTGACCTCAGGGCAGCCGGTTCTTGTTCCTCCTTTTCTTATTTTCCACGGGAAAAAAAAAAAAAAGGATTAAAAAATCCCCAAAATACGACCCCCCCCCCACCCCAAGGGACCGGGGACAACGACTTCTCGGTGTCGCAGGCCGAGCTCTCCTCGCGCCAGGCCATGCTGGAGAACGCCTCCGACATCAAGGTGGGACCCCCCGAAAAAAACCCACCCCCCCGGGGACCCCCGCATCGCACCCGGGGACCCCCGCATCGCACCCGGGGACACCAGAAGTGGACTCGGGGACCCCAAAATTGGACTCGGGGACGTCAAAAACCCCCCGGGGACACCGAAATTGGACTCGGGGATGCCAAAAACCCCCCGGGGACCCCCAAAACCCCACCAGGGACCCCCAGATCACACCCGGGGACCCCAGAATTGGACTCGGGGACCCCAAAACCCCCCGGGGGCCCCACAAAACCCCACCAGGGGCCCCCAAACCACCCCCGGTACCCTCCCAGCAACCCCCCCAGTACCTCCTCGTGCAGGTACTGGGGGATCTGGGTGGTCTTGCCGGACCCGGTCTCCCCCTCGATGACCAGTATCTGGTGCTGGGCGATGGCCGCCACCAGTTCGTCCCGGTAGGGGAAGATGGGGAGGCTGCGCCGACTCTCCTGGGCCGACTGGCGCTGCCGCTCCGCCTCGCCCACTGGTGCTGGGGCCTCCTGCCACAGCCCGCGGGCTACTGGTCAGCTGGGGCCACCGGTCAGCTGGGGCCAGCCCAGTGCCGGCCCAGTAGCCCCATGGTCACCCAGTGCCAGCCCATGGTCAGCTGGGGCCAGCCCAGTGCCAGCCCAGTAGCCCCACAGTCAGCTGGGGACAGCCCAGTGGGCCCTGTGTGGTGGGGGGGGTGTGTGTGTGTGTGTGTCCCCCCCAAAAATAACTCCGTGGGGGTGGGAAGGGGGAGATGCTCCCCCCTTTCGTCTGGGGTCTGTCGCTGTTGTGGGGACCCCCCCCTCAAAGACCCTTCGCAGAGGCACAAATCTGGGGGGAGAGCGACATCTGCCCGCCCCCCCCCCAAAGTGGGGCAGAAGCCCCCCCCAAAGCTTAATTGGGGGGGGGGGGGCCTCGCAGTGTCGTGTGTGCCCCCCCATTTTGGGGGCCACCTCCCCCTTCAAAAGTCTCCTTTTCCCACCCTCTCAGGTCTCCCTGAAGCTGGGGGGGGGGGGGGGGGGTCACCTTGTCCTTAAAGGGGGGGGGGGGGCTTCCTCCTTTCTGTGCAGAGGATTACTCCAGCCTGCAGAACCTAAGCAACGAAACTAGAAGTGTTTTGCCTAATTTCTCTACGCAAGTAAATTCGTTTAGTACATGTAATCCTACTGGGTATTGCTTGTGAAGTAACAATTCTCTTTAGCTTCCCCTAGACCAGTGAGTGAGAAACAAGAAGCATCATAAAATACAAGTCCAAAAAAAAATAGATAAAAGCATTCTGGTGTCACACCTTATCATGTAGCCTTTTTGGCAACAGCAGTCTGGATCCATCATAGGCATGTGCCTTTCCGATTAGCGATTCCTGCTGGTAGAGCAGCGCCGTCCGCAGCCAGCGCGGCTCCATCTCCGGGCTGTAGCCCACATGGTACTGGTACAGATGTGTGCAAAGAGGACATGTTTGAAAATGCTTACAACTCCCTGAAAGGAGGCTGCAGCCAGGTGGGGTTGGTCTCTAGTCACAAGTGATAAGAGAAACTGGTCTCAAGTTGCACTGGGGGAAGTTTAGCTTGGAACTGAAGAACAATGGGCTGTCCAGGGCTGTGCCAGGCTGCCCAGGGCAGTGGTGTAGTTCCCATGATCCCTGGAGGGGTTTCCAAGCTGTGGTGCTGAGGGCCATGGGTCAGTGGTGCCCTGGCAGTGCTGAGGGAACAGTTGGACTTGGTGATCTTAAAGGTCTCTTCCAACCAAAACCATTCCCCAATTCCATGACTCTTAACGACTCCATTTGTGGCATCAGCTAAAACTTGAACACGGGCCCCAAAGCACAGTGAAAATTAGAAAGGAACCCATGTTATGAAAATTGGATGGCAATGGAAGTTTTCTGCTATGTTCCAAAAGTGCAGATCAGGTCATTAAGAAAAAATAAAAATAAAAAAGCTCTTCTATGGCAATAATGTCTGTTTCTTATTGAAATGTACATAGTTAAAAAAATAACCCTCGTGATGAGAGATGTTTTAATCCATTATCAATATTTTGAATCATTCAATCAATTTTAAATATGTGATTGCTTCTCATATAATATTTATGATACTTTCCTATATAACATTATCAATATTCTCAATGCCAGTAAACATGAAGTCTTTTTTTTAATTAATCATCTGACAGTAATACCTTTAATATTTAGCAATGCAGTTGCATTCAGCTTGCAAAACTATTCAGGAATCACAGATTAAACACTGTGGTGACCACATTCAAAGTGACCACTGACAAACTTTTATGGGCATTCTCTGGACACCAGGAAAAGTGAGGCCTATAAAATGTTTTGCATCAGCTTTTCTCTGACAAATTCATCAGGGCTTTTACCAGCTGACTGAAATGCTAAGCATGGCCAACAATATGGGAACACCAATTTTTTTGCTGTTTTGACAGAAGATGCAGAAAATAGAATGCAAAATATAGGCTGCATTTGCATTTCTTCATCCTAACTATAAGCTCTAGCTCTGTAACTGCTTGTTGGCATGGCTAATGTTAAGTGACCCTGTGAGACTGCTCACTCCTGTAAAATTCAGATGCTGCATGTCCCGCCGCGGGGCTGGCTGCGTTCCGGGTAACCGCCTCGCCCCCTCGGTGCCCCGCCGCGGGGCAGCTTCTGCCGGGGCAGCCCCTCGTGGAGGTGCTTGGAGGGGCCCGGCGGGACCTGCCCTGCCCCAGGTCACGGGGGGGCGCGGCCTGGCCCGAGCACCCTCCGCGGTGCTGGGGGTGTCGGGTTCCCCCAGCACTGGGCAGCCCGTCCGGCTGGGCCCACCAGTGCCGAGTCAGCCGGGGATCGTTGTGAGGCCTGCCCCTGCCCGCACTGCTGCCCCTGCCCGCACTGCTGCCCCTGCCCGCACCCTGCCCTGCCCGCACTGCTGCCCCTGCCCTGCCCGCACCCTGCCCTGCCCGCACTGCTGCCCCTGCCCGGCACCGCGGCGAGGGAACGGGGCGGGGGGGAGGAGGGGGGGACGGGAAACAACAAAAGCCGAGAGAACGGCGGCAAACTCCGTCCCTTCGGCGGGGAGCCGCTGGAGAGGGGGCTCCCCTCGACCCCCGACCCCGGAGAGGGGGTCTCCCCACTGCACCCGGGGCCGGGGCGGGCGCCGCTCCTTTGTTTTCCGCCGCCCGCGGCGCCGGGCCGTGAGAAGCAAGGTGGGGGCCGCGCTCGGCCCTCCACGTGCACGCGTGGGCTGCCCGCGGGGGTGGGCGCGGTGCGGGGGGTAGGGTGCGGGGGGGGGGGGGGGCACGGGGGCCGGCGGGGCATTACCTGGGCAGTTGATGCCTTTCCCCTTGCCCCCGCCCTGGTGATATGTTGCTAAAATGAAGGGGTTTTTTCTGCCCAGGTTATATATCAGTACAGTTTTGTATGTGTGGGAATCGCAAGAAAGCAAGTCCTGAATTAGCAACTGAGGCTGCAACCAGACAAAGACAGCACTGTCAACTTCAGACAACAAAGCCCAGTCCAGCACCACTGATTTCACACAAAGTATCTCTGAAGCATGCTGCTTTCATACCACCAAACTGTAAGGTTAAGTCTAAGGAAGGTTTCAGGCACTCACTCCTCAGCTGCTCACACATAACGAACAGTGCGCATCCTGAAAATAAGAGCCAGCTGCTGCTCACTAAAGCTGCTAATGAAAATTACATAAATTGAAGTTTATAATAACTGATCATCTAGTAGAGAGAAGGTCAATTGCAGTATTCTTCAAGATAACAGAAACTGAGGGGAACATCCTTCCACTGAGAACAGCAGCAGGTATTGGAACATCACCCAGCTTTGTAGGTCCTTGTAGATGTGCCATTTCTCTGCAGAGTCAACCTTTTAGAATGTTGCTTCATGGATGCAGGAAGGAGGAGGTAGTAGAAGCACAGAAATGGCATTTTATACACATTCAGTTACGCATTCAGGCAAGCAGTGTCTATACTGTACCTGTCATAAGCATTTGGGCCAAATGGCACTATTCCGGGTTGGCTCCATTGTATCAATTTTCTGTATGCACAGAGCTTATAGCTGAGATCCCTGTACCCACTGGGTTGGGATACCTTGAAGTGTCCAAATAAGCTTTAAGGTCTTTCATAAGCCTTTCTGTTTGTTCAAAAATATCTCTAGTCTTCAGATATGCTTTTTCATACTTTACTCATGCAAGGTCCAGGGCTTTGCTATAGGAGGCTTTCAGAGCAAGGATACCCCTTCTTGTTTCAGCAGGTGAGTCTCAAGCTGAGACCAAGGAATACCCCACACTTCCTCCAGGTTCATAGACACAGCTTTGGTATTACTGGTTCTGAAGTGAGAGATCTAAAATATCCTCACAGCCCCAAAAAAGAAGCCAGTCATTTACAGGGTGCTCTGCAATGGCAGGGCATATATGGATGTGCCTTAGCTTTCTGCATGGCTTGTGAGGAGCTCTGTGGACATAACAGCCCTCAGGCACCAGCCAAGAGGTTGCAGAGAAGAAGCAGCAGCTGCAGCCCCCGAAATCTCGCCCGCCCGGCCTGAAGTTCCGCCTGCAGAAGCGGCTGCGGGGCCCGTCCTGAGCCACGTCGTCCTCTCCATCTTTCTCAGGAACGCACACCGGGGCCGAGCCGAGCCGAGCCGAGCCCCCGGCAGCCCCCCCTTGCTTGACAGAACTGGTTGTTGGCCTTATTTTTTTGTTTGTTTTTTTTATTATTATTTTTTTCTTCTTGGTTTTTTTCTTTTTTCCCCCCGTTGGTTTTACACCCCATCCTCCCCCCCCCCCTTCCCCCCCCCTTTGCTTTTGTCTTGTACCAGCTGCCCTCGGGGGTGTTTTGGGGGGGGGGGGGGTTTTTGGTGGTTTTTGTTTTTTACAAAGCGGTGGGTTTAGGGTTGGGGGGGGGGGAGGGTAGAAGCTGCCGCTCGGCCGTTACCAGTCCTACCAACCCCGCGACTGCTTCGTTATCCCCCAGATTTCCGGGCAGGGGATTAACGAGGCGAACGCCTACGCAGCCGTTTAGCGTTGGATGTGTGTGTGTGTCCCCCCCCCCCACACACACACACCCCGCTGCGCCTGACACCCCTCCTGGGTGTCACAACCGATCGCGGCGGGGTGACGGAGCATTGGGTTTTTTTTTTTCCTTGACGGGGCAGGAAAGCGGCCGCGTAGACAACAACCGGCGTGGGATTAAGAGGAGGAGGAGGGGGAGGAAGGGCGGAGAGAAAGGTTTGGAGTGCTGAATGACCTCGGCTAGTATTTTATAATAAATAGCATAGGAATGGTGAATATCTAGTGCCTCCTAACTATTTACAAAGGAGAAAAAATAAAAAGAAATTATGTGCTTGATGTTGATATCTGTAAATAAGACACTGCCACGTGTAAGGGCTGACATAAATTTACACATGCTTGTTATTTGGAGTGTTGTCTTTTAAGTGAAATAGTGAAGTAGGACACTTATGCAACTGTAAAGATGAGATTCCTATCTGACAGGAAATACAATGTGTATGAATTAATTTCCCAGAAATACTTTTCATAACTGTTTCATCTAGGTTTTTTTATAAATTAATTAGATGTTCAATAAAGACTCTAGATTTCAGGTACTATATGTTCCTTTCTAAAGAGATTTCAGTAAGATCTTGAGGGGTTTGGAGGCGTGGAAGAGGCTCCCCAGGGGGAGGTTGGTTGAGACCCCATCCCTGGAGCTATTGCAGGTTGAGGTCGTCCAAGGCTCTGAGCAGCCTGGCTCTAGTTTGAGGGTCTCCCTGCTCCCTGCAGGAGGTGGGGGGCTGCCCTAGATCCCCTTTGGAGCTTCAGAAGACTTTTCCCTTCCCTATGGGACACCTACTCAGGGTTGAGTTGTGGCTTCGAGGTGGTTTTGGCCGCTTGGGTTTTTGTTTCTGTCATTTCGCGGTCGGTCGGTTCCGTTTGGATTTGTGTGTGTTTGTTGAGGTTTTGTTTTGGTTTTTTTTTGATGTTTTGGGTTTTTTTTTGATGTTTTGGGTTTTTTTTTTGCCTTTTTACCATTTTTTGTCCTCTTCCAGCTTTGCTCTTGAGTACTGAGAGCTCTAAACATCCTCTTGGCAGCACCATGGAAAAGGAGGTTGGACATCGTGATAGAAAACTTAAGAGCAGTGTAAAAAGCAGGCAAATCAATCCCTCTTTAGGATTTCAAGTCATTTTCAAATTGAGAAGCAAAGATGAGGTGTCAAGACACAGCATGATATTTTATGGAGATAATCTGTGTGAAAATTGGACTTACTTAATAGATTGAGAACCTGCTGTTCCCCTTGTCTCTGAAAATACTTTAATAGACAGTTAAAAACATCTAGTGAAATGTGATTGATGACAAAATTTGGTATCTTTACCTTTTTCTTCTTTATGATGCAGTAACAGTGTGTGGCTGCGCCCCCGTGTAGGGGCGGTGAGTGTCGGGCCGGCACTCCGCCCCGTCGGTCCGTGTCCGATGGGGGGAGGGGGGGTGGGGTGCGCGTGTCTCAGGCATTGGGTTCCCCTCCTTTTAAATATCCGCGACTAATTAAGCTCCTAAATACCAGCTACTCATTACGTTTCTAAACCTCGGCTAATTACCGCGTTGTCAGGAGCCTGGGGTTTAATTGGATTTATTTCTAGGTGCCCAGAGGGGTGAGGAAAATGGAATTAGGAGGAGGGGGGTGGGGGGAAGGCACACTCTGGGCAAGATCCAGCCGCTCCTGGGAGGATGCTGAGCCCGTAGCGAGATGTTCCCGGTGCTGTCACCTCGGGGGGGGGATGCGTATCTGGTCAGACAGACACCCAGTTATAAGATGGTTCTAACATGACACAAAGCAGTGGCCTCAAAACTTTTTTGATCATGTACCTTTAATAGTAAAATATTGCTGAGCACAAGCCCCAAGATAGGTATATTAGTTGATAATTAATTTAGATACACATACTACCCTATTCATGTTATGTGCATTATAAAGCCTATAAAAACAGAAATTAAAAAGGACAAGATAAAGATGAAATAAACTTTATTTGAAAAAAACCCAATGTTTTTATTTTATTTGTTCTGGAAAATTATTTGGTGTGTTATAAGGTGTTTCTGTATTCTGGTTGCAAGTATACTGTGCTTTTTCAAAAGTGTGATCAGACTGGGCATCGGTCTATCTCCTTAGTAATGAATTATTAAGAACAACAAACCACATGTTCTCTGGATTTCTGAAAAGATATAGATATAGGTAGATATAGCTATGATAAGTTCTGACTAGATAACTGCAAGACAATGAGAAGATGCAAATGACTGAGGTAACAGATAATCTGGATTATAGATGGTAGTTGAGATATTTGGAGATTAGAATCTCCACTGTTGGGGAATATGTCCATAAAGGAAATCACATAGAAAATGGAATTCATCAATAATAAAGATCACAAAGAATTCACCATATGCTTCTAAAAGAGTACATCTGTAAGTAGGTATATAAAATAATGATTGCTTTTACTTGTTTTCATGAAAAAAAAAAATTTCAATATTAAAATACACTGTCTCCTCTTCTAACCTCCTTCAACCTGGGGATGATCAATAAAATATACATGTAGAGCTAGATTTCTATTTTTAAAATTATTAACTTCCCCCAGTTCATGGAAATCTTCAATGTGCTATGTATGTGCATTATTGCTATGCAAGCTTAAGCTTTTCAGTTCCTCTCTCTTCTTTGTTCCCACCAGGATTGAGATATGGCATTTAATTCTCAGCAAAATTACACTGAACATGACAATGAAGTAATGATCAGAAGTGATTCTACTATTCACCTTTAGTTGTAGGGCTTGTTGTAGAACAGAGGCATGGGATGCATCACTACTGTTAAAGAGCCAACATGCTGCTGTTAGTAAGGTTATTATGTAGTTGGTGCATTCCAGTGAAATCTTTTTTTTCAGAGTGTTTTGACTTCTAACACAAGTGTATTTCAGGGCTATAAATTACTGTCCTGCATCTTGCACTTATGTTCTGGTACAAGTAATACTGGCAGAGGAAGAATGAGGGACACGGATCTCACCCATATTGTCCAGGTTCTCCATTCCATGTTTCACTAGTCACATTGAACAGTGAAAAATGGAGGGATTTTTTACTGTACTATTTGTATTGTTACCAGCATGCAATCTCCATCTAGGGTTCATATGCAGGAAGAAGTGTATTTCTTCTGATGGGATTGGAAAAGGCTTTCTGGGGTGCCTGAATAGGCTCCATAGATTTCTCATCTTAATCAAGGAGGGAAAGCTTTATATTACCTTGAATCTCCTGTGCTCTGAGGTAGGAGCTCCATGGCGCCTGGGGGGGGGACAAAGAGGGGGACGGGAGGGGGTCACGGGGTGGCACGGGACCCCTCAGCCAGTCCCAGGGTCGCCCACAGCTCCTGGCAGCAACCCCAGTCCCAGTACTGCCCACACTCCCAGTGCCAGTGCCACCCACAGCTCCAAGGTGTCTGTGGGGGACAAAAGGGGGGACAGGAGGGGGTCACGGGGTGGCACGGGACCCCCCACCCAGTCCCAGGGTCGCCCACAGCTCCTGGCAGCAACCACAGTCCCAGTGCCACCCACACCCCCAGTGCCAGTGCCACCCACACCCCCAGTCCCAGTGCCCCCCACAGCTCCATGGTGCCTGGGGGGGGACACAGAGGGGGTCAGGAGGGGGCACATTTCCTTTAAAATACTTTCTATGCATTCCCTACAACAACAGCCTCCTAGACAACAGACAATTGAATTAGTCTTCTCCAGTGAAATTTTAAGTGAACCTTCATGTCTGCTTCAGAGAGAACATAAATATTTGCATCATATCTTCCTTAGAAGCTTCTATCAACAGTAAAATCAGTTGCCTCGAGTAGCTATGCTACTTAGAGATATGATAATGAAATTACAAACTCCTTCTGAAAAAAAGAAAGCCATTAATTAATAAGGGAATTAGTGGAGTACTTAACAAACACAAGTTATTTAAACATTTGGGGTTTTTTTTCAGTTTTGTCAGCAGTCTGTGCTTGTAATTAAGACATTACTGCTCTCAAGAAACATGCCTTAGCAGGGAAAGATCAGATCTATGATGTTGGTTTTGAGTGAGAAACCTGAAACTCCACTCTGAAAGAGTTCCCTAGCATGCAAGACTGCACATGTCTGAATGCCCAAACAGTCCGAGGAAAGGGCTGGGGCACATGAGTGTCTGGTCCTTCAACTGTCATAATTTTCTTCTGATAAGCAGATAATGTAGGAGGAAGGATTATTCCAGGGAACAAAAAGAGGAGCTTCTCAGGGAGGTCACCTCACTCCCTCTCCCTGAGCTTGCTTTTTCCTGTCTCCCAGAGAGTGGAGGAGGAAGGATTTGGGAAAGATGGAAAAAGGGCAGCCCTTCTTTTCCCTAGTCATTAACATGAAGGAATAAACTTGTTGTTCCTAGTTCTGTCTGTTTTTATTTTGCAACAGTTAATTGAGCTGTTCCAGAGAGACTTCAAGTTTGATAAAAGCTTTCACACAGAAACAAAGCTGAGCAAACACAGAAAACAGGGGATGAAGGAAACAATATAATCTTGTGATTATATCATTTATATAATTTATATAATCTTGTGATTATAAAACTTGCAACTTTCCAAAACCTCATTCATCTGCTAGTTGCTCAGGCCTCACCTGCAAACCAGGGAATGCTTCTGATGACAGGTGCTCCACTTTTTCCTGCTAGTCTGCATTAAGCTTCTGCTAAAGGTTCTGAACTGTGAGGTAGCCACTATCACGGAAGCTGATTCTTCTTAGGTCTTCAAAAAATGAATTAAGGTAAGTATCTATTTATTTCTTTCAAAGACTGGAAATTTAACTCTCCTCCTTTCTCCCACTTGCTTGTCTTTTCTCTTACTGCTTACTCAGTTTTTCCACAGTAAAGACCTGGGGGAGACCTTTTTACCTTTTTAAATGCATTTGCCTGGAAAGTCAGAGTATACTTTGTAGCTTTCTACAAATGCAGTTGCAGAAGCAGTAAAAGGGAAGGCAATAGGCACACCACACCATTCAACTCTCAGAGTTTCAGTTTGGCAATCCTTGAGAAACCAGTAAATGAAAGAAATTTCAAGCATCAGATAGTTTCAGACAGCAAAGAACAACTTATGGGGCTAATAATCCTGACCTTTCTCTGTTCCAGGCAGAATGCTGTCCATCATTTAGTATTTCAGCCTTTATGGGCAGTGATTTGACCTGATACTGTTAAGAAAAGGAAAATGAGTTTATTAGAAGAATGCTAATACTGAACTCCAGCAACTGACAGGATAAATCAGGGAGAAGTGGAGTCATCTTCATACCTACAAAAATAGACAGATCTAACAAGTCCAAATCAAGGATTTCTGTTCTAGAATTCCAAAGTTGTCCCTGCTCTTTAACCTGGAAATTCAGTTTCTTCCCTCCATTCCCAATGTCATTAAGTAGTGTTGCTGCATTCAGTCAAGGGTACATCATGTTCCTCCCCAGCAGCTGATGGAGATCTCAGTCATGGTCGTTTGAAGAAGCAATAGATGAAGGTCACTAATCCCATTGTAGTAAGTACTTGGTGTAGAGTGACCAAAACCCCTACATTTACACAAATTTTCATAAATTTTATATATCAAATAAAATAATATTTTTTGGCTTATATAAAGTGATGGAGAAAAGCAACCTACTATTTCTAAATCTTACAGATTTCCTATATCAGGGCAGGGAGGAAGATGAACATTAATCATTTCTTGACCTCCTGGTTATTGGTTGCATTAACTGGGCTTATCTGGAGAGTTATGTTTGCTCATTTGAAATGCAGCTGCAGAAACAGGAAACACCTTTGTCTTTAGAGGTGTCTAAAAAACTGAAATCAATCAGGACAAACTTCATTCCAAATTGAGAGCTCATTCATTTTTATTAATACTAACATCTCAAAAAAAGGAAAATACTTGAATTAGAAGTGGTTTGAGACTTAGGTACGGGGTCTGTGTTAAGTACTCTTAGTTCTACTGTGACCTTTTAAATATCTTGAGATGTTTAGAGGTAGTAGATGAGTTATCTAAGCCATAGAAAATACTTTTATGACAATATATCATTTGCTGATCATTCCTTTTTAAACTGTGGCTCTGTAATGCTTGCCACCAGTCTTTGTAAGACATTTGACCCCATTTTGCCTAAATGAACCACTGAGGACTCTTTTATCTTATCTCCCTCAAATAAAACATATAAGCAAAAATAGGGAAAAACACCCCACATTTATTTGTTCCTAGATGAATGAGGTTTTTTGGGGAGGATGATTTTCCCTTCATAATCTCTATGTGTAACTAGGAAATACCATAGCTGTGTGGCAAAAGCTTTACTTGCTTATCTTTTCAGAAAAGTGATATTGACAGTTACACTCCTAACTTTATCTACTAGGAACTTGCTTAATAATTAGTGTTATCTGTCTTGGCAACGCTTCAACTGAGCTGCTCTTTTGTCATCCATCCTTAAAAGGCCTCTTTCCCTCCCTCAGCAGAACTAGAGTATCTTTTAGAACTACTTTTGTGAACTGGTCTTGAATACAACTCTTCTGCTGTGCTGTTATTAGTAAGAACAAAATTGGAGACCCTTTTCAAAGTAATAAAATCTGTGTGTTGTAATAATATTTACTCTAGATACAGACTTAATTCTGTAACTTCAGGAATAAAATCAGATGTTAAGTCTGGATTCAGTGATTCAAATGTTAAGGACCTCACCTGAGACTGCCCAGAATCATGTTTGTCACAGCTCTGTCACTTTGATAGCACATAGTCATTAAGATACCTGATTATTTCTCCTCTGTTGCCTCCAAGATCATTGCTTATTTCCAAGGGTATGGTCTTGTACTTTGTCCCATTAATTCCTGTCCTTTTTGGGGATAGAATTCTAGTATTTTGCATTATGTGAGAAATTCCACTGAGAAGATTTTAAATTAAACTTGTTAAAATGTAAACTCCTAAAAGCCTTGGTGAGAGAAGAGGGATGCTGGAAAACCTCAAACATTCGACCTCACTTCAGTTACCCACACATCAGTTTCTAATCATCTAGGATTCTATATGTTATCTACCAGTTTCTGATCATTCTATGATTCTTCACCCTCAATGGTTTTCCAAAGTGTAGGACAATTGTACAAAATGTACAACTATTTCCAGTTCAAAATCTTCTATAATTGAGCTGCCCATCTGCTGAAAGTTTTGAGAAGCAGAACACTCCATATTATGAGCACACAACCTAAGACAACGTGTTGCAACAAAGATGTTTCATGTTTTCATAGTTAATTTTCCATTCAGTAATTGTACTTGGAAGTGCTCTGTAAAACAAACGTTACATGTCCTTCAGGCTGCAACAGTAGAGAAGTGAGACAAAGGGATATCTCTAGATCCATGAGATGCAGTGACCTGGCATGCACTTGAACCTGATAACTCATTTGAGCTCCAGTGTTTAACAGATTTATAATAAAAAAAATAAAAGTGAGTGTTCAGCAGCTGCCTTGGCAGTGAATCACACAGCTCCTGGAGAAAGCCTTCCTCCTTTGTTTTTTTTTTGGAAGTAAGGTGAGAAAATATGAAAAACTACCATTCAATTAAAATTTTGAAAGCCTACATTTTAAAACGTTCATAAGGAAAACAAACCAAGACCTTTGAAGCAGAAAAGTCCAAATAAGTCCAAATATTTTACACTAGGATTAAAAAAATCCCCAATTAAATTAGTTTTGCACAAACCCCAATATTCAGTAATAATTAAATGATCCAACACAAATACAAAGGGACACAAGAAATCATTAACTGTGTAATATTATGATAATGACAAACTTCAAGCAGTGGGTACAGAATCAACTAATAATTGCAACTAACAGGCTCTGCCACCCTCACCAGGTCGTCCTCATGTTGAGGTGGAACCTTCTCTGGTCCCGTTCTTTCCCAGTTTTCCTTGTCCCATTGCTGGGCACTCCAGAGCAGAGCCTGGCCCCTTCCATTGGACACCCACCCCTCAGATATTTACAGACATTCATCAGCTCCCCTCTCAGGCTGCTCCAGACTAAACAGCCCCAGTTCCCTCAGCCTTTCTGCACAGGGGAGATGCTCCAGTCCCTTCATCAGTGTTGCTATCAGAGGAGAGGAGAATGGGAGTAGCTGGGCTGGTGTGAGGTCTCTGCAGACCCAGCCTGCTGGGCTTCTCCTCCAGCCAGGAGTTGGGAACAGTAAGAGGAGCTCTAGGCAGCTATAGATAGGTTCATAATAACTTACAATAGGAATTGTGCTTCTAAATTGCTTTGACCCAGATTCTCATGAGCATTTAGATAAGCAACTTGGACTGAATTACATGGTAGAAAAAAAATCTTTGTTTCTGGGATTTTTAAAACCCAGGCAAACAACAGGCTAGCTGTATTGGAGTGTCTCAGACAGACAGGGTAATCTACGTGGAGGTTTTAGTGTGAAGAAAAGAAGTGGAATTGCAGAGTGTTGCTTTTAGACACACAAACTTAAAGCTTTGGCCTTTCATTTAATCTCCTGTATTCATGGACTGTGGTCCCTGCAAATGTGCTGTTCGTGTAGCAGCCTTCTCCTGTGTTCCTCACTAGCTACTTCGCCGAATTTCCTCCTCTCTGCCAGTGACTTCAATCCTGCTCCTTTCTCCAAGGTTGCTGCTCTATCCAGCAGACAAGACTGAATACAAACTCATCTAGAACTAGAGTCAAAATAGTTCCCTTTAATTATAAAGTTTATTAAGGTGGTTATAAACACATCACCTTCCGTAAAAAGAAAGCCAACATGTTTTTGAAGGCAATGTCTTAATTTGGTCTTGAAGTCTTACTCAAGTAGGGTCTAAGCAGGGCTCCTAGGAAGCAGAAGCCACTTCTGAAAACTATTCACAGGACACTTGGCACAACAGTAGTGCAAGGGCATCACCACTGCGTCTTACTAATGCTTGCAATAGATTTTCTTCAAGTGGCCCCGACACTCACACATGTCTTTTTTTAATGTCTGGAGACCTAATATCTGAATCTGTGAATCCTCTATGAGGAAATGAAATCAGTTGGGGTACCAACTTAAATACACTCTGAACACTAACTGGCATTCAGTCTATAGAACTGACCAGAGCTACTGTTCTGCACAGGCTAGGGAGAGACAAGAGCGATGCAGGATTTCTTATGGATATTAATAAAGGAAGGTCTCATAAGAAATAGCTTGAATAAAAAAAAAAGCAAAAAAAAAAGCTGTTTTCATAAGGTAGAAAAAACAAGAAGAATCTAGAGAGTGAGTAAATGTGCCCTGCAGATGCTGGGAACCCTGCATTTGTGTGTCTGAGGAGACCCTGGATGCATTTTTGCCGTGGCACACTGTACAGATTCTGTCTGTGGAGAGGTTCCTCCCCCCCCCAAACTGGGGACACCCCCAAATTGGGACACCCCAAACTGGGATCCCAAACTGGGACACCCTGAAGATCCAACCTGTTCAAACCTGGGGGTCCCGGAGCTGCGACCCCCCCCAAAATCGGGGTGTTTTGGGGGTGTCCCAAAAAAGAAAATGCAGTGGCTTGCGACTGGGGGGGTGAAATTGGGGACCCCCAAACTGAGGACACCCCCAAACTGGGAACTCCCAAACTGGGGGCACCCCCAAACTGGGACACCCTGAAGACCCAGCCTGCCCAAAACTGGGGGACCCGGAGCTGCGACCCCCCCCCCAAAATGGGGGTTTTTGGGGGTGTCCCAAAAAAGAAAACGGGGCCCCTTTGGACTGGGGGGGGGGGGGCAGATTTGCATTATTGTTACACTCTTAGATATTTTAATTTGAAAACCAATGCATTCGAAAGCTTAAATAACCTTTTTGTCATGGTGGGAAATTGACTTAGATGGTGGGGTGACTTATAATTTAAATAAAGTTCAAATTGCATTGGCAGGCAAGTCTACTTAAATGTAACTGTGACCAAAAAAACCAACTTGGCAGTCCTTGTAATCTAAGGCAGCAAATACAGTAAAAAATATAATTACCTTTAGATGTGATTTTGTGGTTTGTTTGTTTTTGTTTGATTTTTTTTTTTCCCCTTGAGTATCTCCGAAGTGTATAAAAGTTGCAATATAACATCATAGGTCATTTATGCAGATCTTTTATAAAGGACCCTTAATCATTTGAGCAGAAAGATTTTCTGCCCTTCTTGCAACATGCATTTTTCGGATCAGCTGGTCCGTCATTGCCTGTATAAGACAGAATTCCTAATGCAAACCACTCTCACTTAACAGTGTCCCGGGTACAGGACAGGACTGGAAGTGGCTGGTATGATACTGCATGTGAGACGTGCAAGCGGCAGCAGTCAATGTGGTTTATCTGTCTTGGTTGTAGTGGGGAACAAGGAAAAGATACAAGCCTAAAATCAGCTATGGGTGTTGCATAGAGGTGGATTGCGAAGAGAAATTAGCCACCATTTCATAAGGAATCTTCAGAAACTACAAGATAGATAATACTCACTGTTTTTAAGTGGACTGAAATCTTCTATTCGTGCAGGTATAGACCATAAGAGCACTAGTGAAATTGTGTTTAATGAAATAAGTTCTAGGGCAATTATCTAAAAGACTTATAATATGGTCTGTCTGAAACTTAAGTAGTCAATATTTAATGAATAGGGTGATTAACTATCCTGAGTTTAACTTTTAATTTTACGATGTCTGTTCTAGGTTGTGTCCTCTGAGCTCATAGGAACATGAAATATTCTTCTGGGGATAAAAGAAAAATAAGAGGGGGGTCAGGATTCTTCTTTTTATACATGTGCATCCTATTTGTTTTCCTGCATTTTACTGTGCAGTGATAGATACTTCTGATTATATGGTTAGAGTTGAAAAGGTGCTAACAGTTACAAGAATCTAGTCCAAAGTTGGAAGTTAAGATTTTTTAAACAATAATCAGACAATTTTTCAGATGCAAATCCTCCTACCCAACTCTCATTGTACTCATTATTCTACAAAAAAAATTAAAACAAAGAGCAATCAAGTCAGTCACTTGTTTCCTCTATGAAAATGTGGTACTGTAGCTTGAATACAGATATGCTAAAATTTAGTCCTGTAGCATTTCATTTTAATTCTATGAATTCTGACTTGATAACAAGTTCTTAACAACATGAGCTGTAGTCTAAATAAATCTATTAATGCTACCTCTGTGGATGTTAAAGGTATTAGCAGAGATTAAGAGCTGTTTTGCCTACCATATTAATTTTGTTAGCATGCAAAAACAAACAGCTGAATTAAAGCAAGTTTTGGAGTCTCTAACATCTCTCAGTGCTCCAGCGTAACTGCTGGGAGGCATTTGGTCTGCTGTGTTTAACAGTGGACACAGTGAATTCAGTGGTAATGCTCTTTAATTAGATCCAGGCCTTCACATGTGGCCTCTGCAGCCTTCAACTGGTGCCAGTTGGTGAGTACCAGCCTGGGAGTACCAGCCTTCGACTCACTAGTCCACTTTAAGACTGCCTCATTTTCCTTGCATGGTTTTTCCTCGTTATTATAAAGGCAAAGTGATGTATTTGGTAATAAAATGCATTCATACCAAAAAAATTACCAAAAAGGTAAAGTTTTTTATCGGTTTGTTGGTTGTGTTTTTTTCAGCACTGACTTGCTAATGATACTAATCAGGAGTTCCTGATATCTGAAGTACTATTGTGGCTGTATAGTGGCTATTTGGGTTCTGAAGGGGTTGTATAGACCCCTTCTGGGCTTCTATAGGGGCTCTTTGGAATGTAGTGGCTGCATAGACTCCTTATGTGGCTGTATAGTCCCCTTCTGGGTCTAAGTAGGGGCTACTTGTGCTCTGTAGGAGCTGTAAAGCCCCCTTCTGTGGCTGTATAGGGGCTATTTGGGCTCTAGGGGTGCAGCTTAGACCTCTTACGGCGCTGTATAGACTCCTTCAGTCACTGTATAGGGGCTATTTGGGCTCTATAGGCACTGCATAAACCCATTCAGGACCTGTATGAGTGCTCTTTGGGCTGCATATGTACTGTATAGAACCTTTATGGGGCTGTATGGACCCCTTTTGGGGGTTTACCATAGGTCGCTGGGGCGCCCCATAGATTCATCCTCGGGACTGTAGATCCAGAGATGGATTGAGTTCCGCTGTACGCTCAACCCCAACAGGTACCACTGACCCACCCAGAAGCTGCAGTGGGACCCATAGATCTGTGGGGTGCCCCATAGATCCATGGGGCACCCTATAGGTCTGTGGAGAACCCCATAGATCCATGGGGCACCCCATAGATTCATAGTTGGGACTGTAAGTCCAGAAATGGATCAAGTTCTGCTGAACCCTCGGCCCCAGCAGGTACCACTGATCCCCCCAGAACCTGCACTAGGACCCATAGATCTGTGGGGTGCCCCATAGATCTGTTGGGCACCCTATAGGTCTGTGCGGCGCCCCATATATTCATGTGGTGAGGACCAAGTCAACCATTTCCCTTGTAATTATTTCTCGCAGGATGACACCTATCCTACCAGCCTCTATTTGTATCATAAAGTTCTCACTGTCACTGAAAAGCACCTGCTTATTTATTTTATATTTCAACTTAAAGTTGAAATACTAGAACCACTGGCAAATTTGTCTGCTAGTGGACTTGGTCAATGGCAATAGCCCTAGATGCAACTTGCACTGTTGGAAACAGTCCTTCTGAAATGAAAACATAAATCCTGCTGCCCTTCTTTTCTTCTTCTACCTTTGACCTCATTAATATTTTTGTTGTTGTGTTGCATTTACCTTGGTAGCCCAAGCCTGATGGATCTGTAACTCAACGTAGGTGTGTTAGCTGCAAGAGGAAGTTGAAATATGGAATGCATTAGCTTTTTGCATTAAAAATTGTAAGAAGAAGGATTTTAAGTACTTCAAATATTTTAATTAACCAGCACAAGGGTTGCAACTCTTCTTGACCTGTTATTCTTTCCCCTCCACTTGCTCAGCATTCCAAAACTTCTGAGGCTAGATGAATGACAAGGATGGAATGAAAAACACCATAGGATGTAAAACCAAGGCTTGAACTTTGGGCTACAACTGAGAAAAATTCTTGCATGCTCAGAGTTGTAATATGGAATGGAAAATCCAGTGAGAGACTGGGAAGAACTGCTGGGACTGCTTCTCACATTTGCTGGCATTCTCTTATGTTGCTGTGGCAGTGTCATGTAGTTACCATGTGTTAGTATAGCCTTTCAACAGTGCTGCTACTGTTAAAAATGAATGCAGGAACAACCCGAAGTCTGTCTATCTCAAGATAGAACATTAGCTAAAAAATAGGATTTAGGATTGAGTACCAGGACAAACCAAAGATATAACAATACTTCACTAAGTGTAAATAGTAGTTCAGTTTTTAGTTCTTCCTGAAGCAGAGGCAGCCTCTTTGTGATTAACAATCTTTAATACTTCTTCCGTGAATTTGACTAGTTAACTACCAAACTCAGAAAATATGTTCACAAAGCATGTACTCTGAGGCCAAACAGATCAGGCACAGGTAAAACATGCACATTCTGCCAAGCAAGAGCAACAGGTTGTGACAAGAAAGGGATAAAGTCATACAGGTGTTTCTTAATGGATCTTTGTAGATATCCAGTGTGAGGAAGCTGGGAGAAATACCACCAGAATGAGCCATTGTCTATGAGTGATTTGTGAGTGTTAGGGGAAAGTAAATGAAGTCTGGAGCAGAAAACCCCTCTCAAATTCTTCACATGGCCCAGAGAGGAATTAATAACATGACCCCAACCCTCTCCATCAACCTTCTCCAAAGCCTAAGATATAACTTCTATAATTGTTATATTGGTACACTCAAGAACCACTATTTTTTTCTGTTATCACTTTGTGATGTCAGGTTGGTACAGCTCCACCCCTTAGGAAAGGGAGGCTTGTTCTTGCTGGGGTCATTGGTGGCAGTGAGGCATGAAGCATGATGGGAAAAACAGAAGTGGGGTTATTCCTCCACAGTATAGAGACAGACATGTAGCATTACAACAGCATTTAACCACTGGTATTTTCCCCATTTAGCATTTTCAGCTTTCAGAACACACAGTTAATTCCCTGGTGGGAAGCCAACAAAGTCCAGTTACTTAATACCTGCAGGAAACTACTCTGATGTTGTTACTTTCAAATAAAAGTATAAACCCCTTTGGGTCCTTGCTTATCACTTAAAAAAAAAAAGTGTTTGACAGCTACACAGGAGCTGCAGAGCTGACAAATTCTTTACAGCATGTGTAGAGAACTAAGCTGAGTGTTCTCTCATCAGACAAAGCAAAAGCAACAGGGTTAAGGTTTAGTGAGATCTTAGTAACTAAATCTCATCACTTAGCCTTAGCACCCTTTTCTTGGCTATACTTCAGCTTCCCTTGATTGTCTGTAGACCTAGTGAGGGAGGAACCCACCTGCAGCTTAACCACTGAACACAGAGTCATTCTGCATGTAAGTTCTGTAATAGTAGAATTTCAAGAACTGCAAGACCTATTTTTCTTTCACAAGTATGGTGGGTTGATTCCAGCTGGCACATCAGCACCCATCCAGCCACTTGAGCACTCCCCCTACTCCTCAGCAGGATGAAGGAGAGAACTAGAAAGGCAAAATTAGAGGTGGAAGAGAACAACCACCCACCAAATCCCAAACCCACAAGTAATGCAAAAGCAATCACTACAGCCAAGTAGACCAATGCCCAGCCAGCCCCCAAGCACTTCCTGCTTTGACCCTTTTGAAGGAAGCAGCTAAACTAGCCAGTGTAGCTGGCAAGATTATGATAGAAGGTCCCACCAAATCTTTATTTATTGTTATCCAAACTATGACAATTTAAAAGCAAAACATATAATGGCTTTGCGTTGTATTGTGATAATCATCTGTCTGGTGCTTATCTCCTTGCTGGCAGAAACTACTTCCTAATAAAAATCTCCAGTGACTGCCTGGAGAAAAGGGAATTTCACTTTCTTTAGTCTTGACATCTCATCATGGCTTTCATTATGAGATATGAGATTATTCCTACAGTGTGTTCTTTCTTATGTAAACTTCAGACAGAACAGAATTTGTATGATTAAAATAATTTATCTGAGCAGGACAAGTGAGCAAACCAAGAGAAGTCACTGCAGTTGCTGACAGGGTGAGTCTGTGGATGCAGGGCAGTGCAGCTGCAGTTCCTGGAGGCATCTTCTAAAGCTGAGTCTGAGATGTTCTTGAGCCTTTCCTGGCTGCTCTTTCAGTACTTCTCTGCAGATGTCTCTGGGTGCTGTCTGCTGGGCAACAACTCTTTAGAACATCTCATCTCCAGCATCCCTGACTGCTCTGCCCAGCCTGCTGGGCTTGGAGCTGCCCCCAACAAGGCCCAGAACTGCCATAGGGTATTGGGCAGTGCTGAGCCTTTCCTTGGGGCTCAGCACTCTGCTACCAGAGTCCTTTGATTCTCTTCAGGAGAGGCTGTGTCCTGCTCTGTCTCTCACAGCTGCACCTCTGGGCTGTACTGTGGCCTGAAGGAAGCCAGCAGCAGCTACTTCAATGTCAGGAGTATCTGAAAATATATATGGACTACAAAAAGCACATCTGAGTGCCCACAAACCATTCACTGCTTGTAAATGTTGGTACCAATGTCCCAGGCACAATCCCCCCAGCTCCCACACTGGACTCAGGCTAAGTCCACATGGAGTAACAAGATTTCCCCCACCTCACTGATATGCTAAGAGCAAGTTCTCTCTTGGCAGATGCCTTGTGGTATGTAGGACGGAGGTGAATGCGTTTATATTTAACAGAGGCTCCCTGTGTAGGAATAAGCAGTAAAACAGTGAGGGGGAAATTAGGAAAAAAAAAAAAAAGGCAGTGAATCAGCAGTTGGACAAACACCAAAGAATACATAATCCAAGTAACTTCCACTATGTAAAAAAAAATGATAAGACCCTATTTTGAAAATAACTGCTTCATAATTTTATTAAATGTATTTTAAAAAAAATTGTTTTGGGAAAGAATACAGAAACAAATAAATCACACATATATTTGCCCTTTTCTAATATGAAAAGATGCCTTCAACACACCAATTCCTGTCTGTATCTGCAAAACATGATCTGAGAAAAAAGCAGTCTTTCACTGAGTATAAATATTGCCAAAACCTTGTTAGCCAATTTATAATAAGCTTAAAATGTAAGTGGAGGTCTTTTGTGAATGATAAAAAAACCCTGTATCCTTTTGTGTCTGAATAAGAAATGAAGTATCAAGATATTATCTAGTGGGAGAGAGTACCAAAAGCCTTGCTAAGGTGAAGGTGACACCACCCACTGCCCTCCCAGCATCCATCCATTCACTCCCAGCATCACAGAAGACTATGAGATTAGTCCAGCATTATTTCTCATGGTAAATCCATGCCTCAGGAGACTCAATCCAGTTTTTAGAGACACTGAGGAAAAACCCAACATACTTTTCAAACTGGGGGGTCCACAGAGAGGTTCTCTGCACCAACATTGTGCTTGGTAAACAACAACTTGTAGTGAATTACAAAACAAAGGGAGCTTGACCCAGGTTTCCATCCATTTCATCAGTGCACAATGCCAAGAGAACTCAGAAATCCAATTTAAATAACTAGAAATTAATATTTCACAGGTTTTTTTCTGGTGTAGAAAAGGCACAAGTATCCAGTTAATACATTTACAACTCTTACAGCTCAGGAGCCTTTTAAATCACAGTCTTACAGAAGTGCTCTATAAGCAGCAGTGAGGAACCAGCTCCCAGTGCGACTTCAATACAAATGGGCAAAAAATGTGCTGACCTCCTCAGGTCTTAAAATTTCCAGTGGAAGTGTGTTTAAATTCTGAAATGTTGGATGCTTCTGGGAGAAACTGTCATTAAGAAAATATAGACCACATTAAACATTGCATGGAGCAGTTGATGTCTTTATACAGATTATATTCCTGTTAGGCAGTTCTTCATGCTGAAGCTTTTGGATGCAAAACTGCCTACTACCATAACAATGTTTAAACTGATAGGCCTCTGACAAACTTTACCTTCTATAAACATCATAAATGTCTCATGTAAACTTTTAATGATGGTATATACATATATACAAGCACAGGTTTTCCAAATCCCATACACTTCTTTCCTGGTTCTGTATTTCCTAACCTCTGGAGCAGGATTTTTTGAAAGACAAATTAAGCAGTGTTTCCTCCCTACCACATCACACACATAGAATGTTTGATTGTTACATGCACCTACTTGAGTAAAGAAGTTTGTAAATTCTATCGGTATAATTCTGCGGCGTAAACCTCCATCGGTAACCTCGTAACTAAAATTTGTTTGAACAATAAATTTTGGCGCATCTTTAACAGATACTTCAATTTCATCTTTGAATAACTTTTTCCAAATAAATGATCCCGTATCTCTCCTGCAGACTGTCCTACACTGTCCCCTGCCTGCACCTCTTGCCCTTCAGGCTGCTGACACCCATCTCGCTTACTCACCCAGCTCCACCCCAGCAGTTCTGTACTTTCACTGATGTCTCTCTGCCCTTGTTGGATTTGTGCTTGAAACAGAAAGCTGTGGGCTGATCCAGACTCCCTTGGGGTGACCACCTGCCTCAGAACACTGCCCTTGGAGGGACATTTCTTTGTTCTAAACATTCACTCTGAACCTTCCCACATGCACTCTGTGGAGGTTTCCTTCTCTGCCCACTACCAGGAAAAGCTCCATCCTCTCTGAAACCACCCTGCAAGCAGGTGCCCACTGCTCCCGCAGTGCCCTCAGCCTCCACTTCACCCACCCTGCACACTCACTTTTTGCACACTCACTCCTTGCACACTCGCTTTTTGCACACTCACTCCTTGCACACTCGCTATTTGCACACTTTTTCCTTGCACACTAACTTTTTCCACAGTCACTTTTTGCACACTTAGTCCTTGCACACTCACTTTTTGAACGCTCACTTTTTGAGCACTTTTTCCTTGCACACTCACTTCTTGCACACTTATTCTTTGCACACACACTTTTTGCACACATTCCTTTCACATTCACTTTTTGCGCACTTATTCCTTTCATGCTCACTTTTTGCACACTTATTCTTTGCACACTCGCTTTTTGCACACTCACTCCTTGCACACTTGATTTTGCACACTCCTTGCACACTCACACCCTGCACACTTTAGAGAGGAGAAAAGTAAGAGAAGAAAGGACGGAAGGAAGGCAGGCAGAAAGGAAGGCAGGCAGAAAGACAGAGCCAGACAGACAGACAGACAGAAAGAAGGAAAGAAAGAAAGAAAGCTGATATGACCTCTGGTCCAGCTGCAAGTATGAAAATAAAGAGACATGTGGAATCAACAAGGCTCCAATGAAGTGCAAGAATGAAGCGCATGAAACTTAGGCACTAACCAATTATGTAATATGTTTGGCCGTGTGTACACTAAAATAAGGTATATAAGCTCGCTGTTAGCAATAATAAAGATCTCTGATTTTCTCTCGTTCAGAGATCCTATTCGCTGCTGATTTGTGCCTTAAGTCCATACAAATCTGAATAAATAACCTTACTCTCTCCTCTGTGTTCTGGTGAGGCCACACCTGGAGTACTGGGTCCAGTTTTAGGTCCCACAGTACAAGAGAGGCAGGAGTTTACTGTAGACAAAGTTCAGCACAGCGCCATGAAGATGGTTAGGGGTGTGGAGTATCTTTCATATGAGGAATGTGGAGAGAGATGGAAGTGCTCAACCTGGAGAAAAGAAGGCTCAGGGGAATCTTACTCATGTGCGTTAATACTTGATGGGAGAGTGTAAAGAAGACGGAGACAGACTCTTTTCAGTGATGCCCAGTGACAGGACAAGAGAGAATGGTCCCAAATTAAAACAGAATAATTTCCACCTGAACACAAGAAAAAACATTTCTGAGTGTGAGGGTGATTGCACAC
>WUAM01001475.1:0-38176 GCA_024336885.1 Actenoides hombroni
CAAGATCCACCCAGATGCAGCAAGGTCTACCAAGTCCACCAAGATCCACCCAGGTCCACCCAGGTCCACCAACATCTACCGGATCCACCAACATCCACCAGATCCACCCAGGTCCACCGACGTCTACCAAGTCCACCAAGATCCACCCAGGTCCACCCTGACCCACCAACATCTACCAGATCCGCCCAGGTCCACCCTGATGAGCCAACGTCTACCAGGTCCACCAACGTCTACCAGGTCCACCCAGGTCCACCAAGGTCTACAAGATCCAGCCAGGTCCACCAAGGTCTACCAGGTCCAGCAAGATCCACCCAGATGCAGCAAGGTCTACCAAGTCCACCAAGATCCACCCAGGTCCACCCAGGTCCACCAACATCTTTCCCAGTAACCTCCCAAGTCCTCCCAGCACCCTGCTATGTCCCTCCCAGTGCTTCCCAGTAAGCCCCAGTGCACCCAGCGCCTCGAAGGAAACCCCCACTGTCTCCCAGTCCTTCCCAGTACTGCTCCCAGTGCCTCCCAGTCCTTCCCAGTAACCTCCCAGCACCACGCTACTTCTGTCCCAGTCATTCCCAGTAAGCCCCAGTGCCTCCCAGCACCATGCTACTTCCCTCCCAGTACCTCCCAGTAAGCCCCAGTGCAGCCCAGTGCCTCTGACTACACTCCCAGTGCCTCCCAGTCCTTCCCAGTAACCTCCCAAGTCCTCCCAGCACCCTGCTATGTCCCTCCCAGTGCTTCCCAGTAAGCCCCAGTGCACCCGCGTCCCCCGGGCCCGTCCTTGCGCGGGCTGCGGGCGCGGCCGCGCCGGCCGCTCGTCCCCCCCCCCCCCCCCTCCCCGCCGGAGCCGCCGCGGCGGGACACACCCCCGCGATGTATCAACTTGTCCGCCGTGGCAAAAGTTCAGGCTCGGCGCGCTCCCATTGGCCCGCCGCTCCGTGACGCGCGGCTGCGCCGCCGCTTATTGGCTAGGACGCCGCGCCGGCACCGCCCCTTCCCTCCCACCCTCCCGCTAACGCGGCGTGCCCGTGAATGAAAGACATTCCGCGGGAGCCGCTGGCCGCGCCGCGCTGGGTCCTGGTGCCCGCCGCCGCCAGCGCCGCCGTCGCGGAGCGGGGAGGGGGGCACAGGGCGGCGGGGCCCTTGAAGGACCAAGAACCTCCAAGAAAGGACCTCAGACCCCCTTGAAGGACCAAGAACCTCCAAGACGGGACCTTAGACCCTCTTGAAGGACCAAGAACCTCCAAGACGGGACCTCAGACCCCCTTGAAGGACCAAGAACCTCCAAGAGGAGACCTCAGACCTTCTCGAAGGACAAAGAACCTCCAAGAAAGGACCTCAGACCCCCGTTGAAGGACCAAGAACCTCCAAGAGGAGCTCGGGGACCTACTGAAGACCCACCTCGTAATCGGCGAACTTGGTGGAGTCCTCCAGGACCATCTCCTCCTTCTTGGGTGGGGTGTCTCTGGTGGCCAAGGCCAAGCAGCGTAGGGTGTCCCGGCCCGTCCCCCACTCCTTCAAACATTAATGAGGTCACCCCTCAGTCTCCTCCAAGCTAAAGAGACCCAGCTCCCCCAGCCTTTCATGACAAGGGAGATTCTCCACTCCCATAATCATCTTTGTGGCTCACCCTGGGGACTGGTTTCCCATGAGTTCTGCCTCTTTTGGTTTGAATTCTGTGTACTATTTCTGACTCATTTTTTCTCCAGGTGCCTTGCATCCAATATCTAGTGTTTTTCATTTGTTATTCCTCTTCTTTTAAACTTACTCTTGCTTTCACAGGAGCACCTCTGGTATATAAAAACACATCAAAAGCCCTTAATATAGTCTGACATTTTCACTCTGGAACTTTAGTTGTTTTTCCTGAGTTAAGTACCTTGTTTCTTACACACATCACCTTCCCACCCAAACCTGTCTGTGATTCCATGATTCTAACTCCTCCTCCAGCTCCTCTCATCCAGGAGGAGACACCAGCAACTCTGCTGGGTGGTTCATGCTGTGATCAGCAGCATGGATGGAGTAACCCCCCTCGACAACTCCCCCCTCTCCCCACGGTCTGTGGGTGGACCTGAGATGTCAGCCTTGGAGCAGCCACCCAAGGCTTAAAGGGTTGAAGCCACGGGAGATGCCTTCTCCACCCGGGGTGTGTAGGTGGCTTGATGTGGAGCTGAGTCAGGTTGTGTTGCTGGCACGCGTCAGGCAGGATGGCACCCAGTGCCCACACAGTGCTGTGGTGGAGAGGAGGGGGTATCTGCCCAGCAAGGGGGGTTCTCCTTTCCTGACAACTTGGGGGCTCGTCTGGGATCCTTCCACCGTCCGGGGCCGGTGGGCAGCGAGCGGAGCTGAAGGCACGCCTCACCCAGTTTCGGTGATCAGCTCCCCTTGGTGGCGGCCGGCACCAAGCGATCGATTGGGGTCCCGAGACTGTCCAGGAGACAGACGAGTGGTAGACCAGGGGGTCCTCGAAGAGTCTGCAGGGAAGGACCACTGAAAACCTCACCGGTGAGTAAAACGGGATCTTCGGGGAGCAAACCTGGGAGGGCACCCATGGAGGGTAGCACAGATAAACCTGAGAGGGTACCTATGGAGGGTAGCATGGGTAAAACAGAGCACCCATGGAGGGTTGCAAAGGTAAAGACCAGAAGGGGCCCCGTGCTGGGAGCTCTTGGGGGGTCCTTGCCGCGCTGGGGGAAGGGGGGAGAAGCCCCAAAGAGTCAACGTGGGTTTGTCCCCCAGGCCGAACGTGGACCCGCTCGGGTTGGAAGAGACCTCGGAGATCACGGGAGTTGCCCCCGAGCTGCCCGGGTACCGTCGACCCCGCTCCCTCAGCACAGCGGCTGCCGGGGGTTGGCGACTCCCCCAAGGGGTCACGGGGCCTCCTGGACAACTCCAGGCCTGGACAACCCTTCTGGGGGTCATGGGGACTCCTGGACAACCCTTCTGGGGGTCACGGGGACTCCTGGACAACTCCAGGCCTGGACAACCCTTCTGGGGGTCATGGGGACTCCTGGACAACCCTTCTGGGGGTCACGTCTCTCCTTCGCTCCCTCACGTCATTCGTCCCTCCCTCGCATCGTCCCTCCCTCCCTCGTGGCGTCTCTCCTTCGCTCTCTCCCTCGCGTCGTTCCTCCCTCCCTTGCATCCTCCCTCCCTCGCGTCGTCCCTCCCTCCCTCGCGTCGTACCTCCCTCCCTAGCGTCGTCCCTCCCTCCCTTGCACCATCTCTCCTTCGCTCCCTTCCTCGCGTCATTCCTCCCTCCCTTGCGTCCTCCCTCCCTCGCGTCCCCCCTCCCTCGCGGCGTCCCTCCCTCCCTCGCTTCGTTCCTCCCTCCCTCGCTTCGTTCCTCCCTCCCTCGCTTCGTTCCTACCTCCCTCACTTCGTTCCTCCCTCCCTCGCGTCGTTCCTCCCGCAGTATTTAATTATCTACTTTCACTAATTTAAATGGCTTAATTTCTTTTCACTTTAACATCTGAATTTCCCAGGCGGGGACAGGGACAAGGCGGGGACAGGGACAAGGCGGGGACAAGAGAGGGACAGGGACAAGAGAGGGACATGGACAAGAGAGGGACAATAGGGGGACAAGAGAGGGACAGAGACAAGAGGGGGACAATAGGGGGACAAGGGGGGGACAGGGACAAGGCGGGGACAAGAGAGGGACAGGGACAAGAGAGGGACAGGGACAAGAGAGGGACAATAGGGGGACAAGAGAGGGACAGAGACAAGAGGGGGACAAAAGGGGGACAAGGGGGGGAAAGGGACACGGCGGGGACAGGAGAGGGACAGGGATGCCTGGGGTCGTTGGGACCAAAAGGCAGGGCCAGGCACTTGGCCTTGTTGAACCGCATACAATTGGCCTCAGCCCATTGATCCGACCCGTTCAGATCCCTCTGCAGAGCCTTCCTACCCTCAAGCAAATAGACACTGCCACCCCACTTGGTGTCCTCTGCAAACTTGCTGAGGAAGTGCTCAACCCCTTCATCTAGATCACTGATAAAGATTTAAGATTGAAATTGGCATCAGTTCTGGGAAACTGAGACAGAAGAGCAATAGTGCCTCAGAAAAGCAAAAGCTCCTGAAAGTGAAAAAAACCGAGGCACTAACACAGAAACACTGAAAATGTGTTTAGCCCAGCTCATATTCCAGCAGAACTAATTGATTTCTTAAGGCCGAGGCTGGGTTCCAGGGTCCTCACCCCCACCAGAGAGCTGTTCCGCTAAGGACGGTCCGCGGAAGAGCGGCGCCGCGGGGATGCCGCCAGCGGCTGCTCCGCGTACTTGACTGGGGAGAGGCGTAACTTCTCCACGCAGACCCTGCTACCGCATCGCGGTGCTAGCATCATCCTCCGAGGCCTCCAGAGAGAAACTTCTTTCTTCTGCTACCCCATCCCCGGCAGGGAGATGCGCTGTAGTAGCCACCGCCTTTCACTAGATGGAGCCTCCCAGTGCAGTGAAACTGACACACCAGCCGGGACTCACGGGTGGCCAGCAGCCAGGCGCGCTCCCTGGAACACGTGGAGCCGCCCCCGCCCGCACTGCCAGTTCCCGTGGGAGGATGCAGGGTCTTGCAAGACCATGCAGGGTGGGTGCCAGGAGATGCAGGATGGTGCAAGGTGAGTGCAAGGCAAGGTCTGCTGTGCGGGCAGTGGGTGCAAGGTGGCGCAGGATGGGTGCAAGGGCGTGCAAAGCAATACAGGATGGGTGCCAGATGGGGAGAAGATGGTGCCAGATGGGTGCAAGGTGGTGCAGGATGGGTGCAAGGGTGTGCGAAGCAATGCAGGTGCTGGAGGAGCATGCAGGGTGGGTGCCAGGCGATGCAGGACCATGCAAGGTGGGTGCAAGACAGTATGATCTGATGCCAGTGCAATGGGTGCAAGGTGGTGCAGGATGGGTGCAAGGTGCTGCCAGATGGGTGCAAGGGCCTCTATTTGGGCGAAAGGTTGTCAAGGCCCCTTTTTAGTTTTGTGTATTGGCGTTTCTAAAGCCCCTCTGATCCTTTCTGGATCAATTTATGGCATGCCTTCGGTCAAAATATGTCCTAAATATTTAACCTTCTTTTCCACCAGTTGTGCCTTCTTTTCAGATACTTTAAGTCCTTTTTTAGCTAGAAAATTAAGCAGTTCCACAGTTATTTCCTCTACCATCTCCTCTTGTTCTCCTGTCAGGAGCAAATCATCCACATATTGCATCAACCTAATTCCCAAGGGCAGAGTAAATTCCTTCAGTATCTTCTGAAAAGCTTGCCCAAACAGGATTGGTGCTTCTGTGTATCCCTGGGGAAGCACCATCCACGTCAACTGCCGGGAGGCAACTAGGAAAGCTAAGGCTTCCTTGGAGTTAAACCTTGCAAGGGAGGTCATGGACAACAGAGAGGGCTTCTTCAAATACATTGAAGATAAAACCAACACTAGAGGCAATGTAGGCCCACTAATGAATGAGGTGGGTGCCCTGGTGACAAAGGATAAAAAGGTGGAGTTACTGAGTGCCTTCTTTGTCTCTGTCTATACTGCTGGAGTCTGTACTGAGGGACCCCAGACCCCTGAGGCCCCAGAGGAAGTCAGGATAGAGGAGGAGACTTCCTTGGTTGATGAGGACTGGATTAGGGATCAGCTGAGCAATCTGGATGAACATAAATCTGAGGGCCCCTATGGAATGCACCTACAAGTGCTGAGGGAGCTGGCTCAGGACCGACTGCCCCCCTTGCTCCCACTGCAGCACGGGGTCACGGCCCCAGCCCAGCGAGGGGTCTCCCACCCCAGCAGCGTGCTCAGCCCACGCTCCCACGGCCTTTTTGCCTCCATTTCCCCCCAAGAAGTTCACGTCTCGCAGTACCGTGAGGAGGGGGGGCTTTGCTCCTGCAGTGGAGCTGTGCCCGGAGCTGCCCCAGGGGCCTTATCACCTTTTTTCCCTGTGTCCCACCACACCGGGCTGTGCCAACCAGGCAGAGCAGACCCCCAGGGCCGCTCTGTGCCCCAGTGCAGCGCTGGTTCCATTGCTGGGCAAGGTGCTCGAGGGCTGGGTGAGATGCCCAAGGAGTCAGTGGGAGAATCAGGGGTGGCCACCTATGGGTCACTTATGGGTCACTTATGTGTCACTTATGGGTCACTTGTGGATCACTTATGGGTCACCTCCGGGTCACTTATGTGTCACTTATGGGTCGCCTCTGGGTCACCTCTAGGTCACTCCATGGGTCACTTATGGTCACACTATGGGTCACACTATGGGTCACTAACAGGTCACTTGTGGGTCACTTATGGGTCACCTATGAGTCACCTCAGGGTCACTTATGGGTCACTTATGAGTCACCTATGGGTCACCTCCGGGTCACTTCTGGGTCACCTCCGGGTCACTTCTGGGTCACTTATGGGGCACCTATAGGACATCTATTGGGCACTCTATGGGCACCTAATGGGTAACCTATGGGTCCCTTTAGGAGATGAGACATCACAAAGCACTGAACAAGCTGGGTCCACCAAGGGCCTGACCCTGCCCAACCTCCTACTTATCTACCTGTGACTTCACAGACCCATGCAGAAAACAGGTCCCCAGTCCTGCCCTGTCTCCTACTCATGGAGCTGTGACATCACAAACCCTGGGAGAAGCCAGCTCACTGAAAAGACCCCATCTCCTATTAATCCACCTGTGACATCGCAAATCACTAAACAATCCAGGGAACTTCATCTGCCACATCTCCTACTCATTCCTATGTGACATCAAAAACCCTGCACAAGCTGAGTCCTGGTCCTTGCTCATCTCCTACTCATCCTCCAATGACATCATAAACTCCTGATAAAGCCAGTTCCCAGCCCCACCTCGTAGTCGCCCATAGGTGTCCATAGATAGCCCGCAGGTGGCCATAGGTGACTGCAGGTGGCCACAGATGCCTGTAGGTAGCCCATGGATACCCGTAAGTAGCCCATAGGTAGCCCACAGGTGACCACTGCTGGCCATCAGTGCCCGCAGGTGCCCATAAGTAGCCCACAGACGCCCATAGATAGCCCACAGGTGACCATCGGTGGCTGTAGGTGGCCACCGGTGCCCATAAGTAGCCCATTGGTAGCCCATAGGTGCCCATCAGTGGCCACCAGTGCCCATAGGTGCCCATAGGTGCCCATCAGTAGCCCATTGGTAGCCCCCAGATGCCCATCAGTGGCCACCACTGCCCATAGGTGCCCATCGGTAGCCCCCAGATCACTTCGGGAGCTCCTCCAGATGCAGGCCCTTCCAGCTTGGCCTGGTGGAACCTCAGGAGGTTCAAACAAACCCACTTCTGAAGCTCCTCCAGATGCAGACCCTTCCAACCTGGCCTGGTGGAACCTCAGGAGGTTCAAACAAACCCACTTCTGAAGCTCATCCACCTACAGAACCTTCCAACCTGGCCTGGTGGAACCTCAGGAGCTTCACACAAACCCACTTCTGAAGGTCTTCCAGATGCAGACCCTTCCAACCTGGCCTGGTGGAACCTCAGGAGCTTCACACAAACCCACTTCTGAAGCTCGTCCAGCTACAGAACCTTCCAACCTGTCCTGGTGGAACCTCAGCAGGCTCACACAAACCCACTTCGGCACCTAGTTTGGGGCCATTTTGGGGGCATTTGATCCATTTCTGGGTGGTTTTGGGCCATTTCTGGGGGGGCTGGGTCCATTTCTGGGAAAATTTGGGCAGTTTGGGGCCATTTCTGGGCGGTTTTGGGCCATTTCTGGGCAGTTTTAGGCAGTTCGGGTCCATTTTTTGATGGTTTGGGTCCATTTCTGGGCAGTTTGGGTCCATTTCTGGGTGGTTTTGGGCAGTTTGGGTCCATTTCTGGGCAGTTTGGGTTCATTTCTGGTCACTTTTGTCCCCCCTCCGTGCGTTTTCCACCCCATTTTCGGGCGAGTCCCCCCCATTTCCCAGACGGGGGATGGGTGAGCGGCCCCGGGGTGTGTTTGTGGGGGGGTCCCCACCATCTACGGGGCTTCCTGTGCGCCATGTTGGTGGCCCTCGGATCGCCAGGAGCTCTAGTCGTTGGTCACGGGGCTTCCTGGGCGCCATGTTGGTGTCCCTCGGCATGTCGGGAGCTGTAGTCCCTGGGTAAGTAGCATCCTGTGCACTATGTTTGTGTCCTCGGCATGCAGGTAGCTGCAGTCCCGGGCCACTGACCTTCCTGGGTCCCATGTTGGTGTCCCTCGGCATGCCGGGAGCTGTAGTCCCGGGGCACGGGGCTTCCTGGTGCCATATTGGTTCCCTCAGCATGCCGGGAGCTGTAGTCCCGGGGCACAGGGGTTCCTGGGCGCAGTGTTGGGGGCCGTGGGTAGGGGGGGGGCTGCTGCGAGGGAGCGGGGGGTTCTCCCTCTTCATGGGACTGCTTTCCAGCAGGTCTACCCCAAATCTGCACCTGTACATGGTGTCGTTCCTCCCCAGGTGTAGGGCTCTACATTTATCCTTGTTGAACTTCATATACCTCCCTCTCTCTACCAGTGACTGGTGTGAGTGGATTTATTGTGCAGGCTCCCAAGATATTTGTCCACCCTTACGTGAGCTGTTCAGTACTGTTTATCAATACTGTTGGCACACTGTGGATTGTATGGAGCCTGGTCTCATCTTAGTGTAAGAGAAGAAAACTTCTGGGTGGGCCAACACCAAGATGTCCCCTGAGGTGGCCAGTCCCTCTGTAGCAGGGCCTGTGGAAGGATTTTTGCAGATTTCTATTACGGTTATCACCTCCGCAGGGGGTCTGGGGTGCACCGGGGAGAGGGTGCAGGGGGTCCGGGGTGCAGCGGGGGGAGCTGGTGCAGGGGGTCCGGGGTGCAGTGCGGGGCATTCATGGGGTGCTGGGCAGATCGGGGGCTGCCGGGGGTCCCGGGGCTTGGGCATGTGCTAGGGCAGCCCCAGCTCCGCGGCCCGCGGCTGCCCCTTCCCCGGCAGACCTTGACTCGTCCCTCTTCCCCCTCCCAGGACGGGACTATGCAGCCCAGGCCGCCCCTGCCGCCAAGCCCGGCTCGACCACCGGCCGCATCGTGGCCGTCATCGGGGCGGTGGTGGACGTGCAGTTCGCCGAGGGGCTGCCCCCCATCCTCAATGCCCTTGAGTGGCAGGGCAGGGACCCCCCATCATTTTGGGGTTCCCCCCTCATCTTTAGTGTCCCCCCTTTAATCTGGGGGGGTCCCTAATGTGTGGGGGTCCCTAATTCGGGTGGGGGGCTCCCCAGTCTTTGGGGTCTGCTCTTAATACTGCTTTCTATGAGAGAGTCTCATTGATTTGGGGGGGGTCCCACCAATTTGTGGGTTCCCCCCATCATTTTGGGGTTCCCCCCTCATCTTTAGGGTCCCCTCTTTAATCTGGGGGGGGGTCCCTAATGTGTGGGGGTCCCTAATTCGGGTGGGGGGCTCCCCAGTCTTTGGGGTCTGCCCTTAATATTGCTTTCTATGAGAGAATCCCATTAATTTGGGGGGGTCCCACTAATTTGTGGGGTCCCTCTCATGGTGGGGGGGGGGGGGGGCGGGGGGAGTGGGGGGAGGGGGGGGGCCTGGGGGGGGGGGGGGGGGGGGGGGGGGGGGGGGGGGGGGCTATGTGCCAAATTCAGATCCAGGGATTGTTGTTCCCAATAAATGGGGCTGGGGGAGACCCCAAGTCACCCCAAATCCCCCTGAAATGGGGCTGGGGGAGGCCCCAAGTCACCCCAAATCCCCCTGAAATGGGGCTGGGGGGGTCCCAAGTCACCCCAAATCCCCCTGAAATGGGGCTGGGGGGGTCCCAAATTACCCCAAATCCCCCTGAAATGGGGCTGGGGGGGTCCCAAATTACCCCAAGTCCTCCTGAAAAGGAGCTGGGAGGCCCCAAATTACCCCAAATCCCCCTGGTCCCACTATGTAAGTGGCTTTCTGTCCTAATAAATTTTCTGTCTTGTACATTAACCGGGGAGTCCGTGCCATAATCCGCCACATTGCCCAGCTCTCCAGCCTGTCCAGGTCACGCTGGATGGTAGCACAGCCTTCTGTCGTGTCAGCCACTCCTCCCAGTTTTGTAGCATCAGCAATCTTGCTGGGGGTACACTCTATCCCTTCGTCCAGGTCATTGATGAATATATTGAACAGCACTGGACCCAGGACTGACCCCTGGGGAACACCACTATGCACAGGACTCCAACTAGACTCTGCTCCACTGACCACGACTCTCTGGGCTCTGTCCTTCAGCCAGTTTCCAATCCATCTCACCTCACATCCATCCAAGCCACACTCAGGGACTGGGGTCCCCTCCATGGTACAGCTTCGTGCCTCAGTTTACCCAGGCTGGTAATGAGTCCCAAATGGCCCCAGCTTCGTGCCTCAGTTTACCTGCTGCGGGTAATGCCACTGCCCAGTCTACCAGGGACTGGGGTCCCCTCCATGGTACAGCTTCGTGCCTCAGTTTACCTGCTGCGGGTAACGCCACTGCCCAGTCTAACAGGGACTGGGGTTCCCTCCATGGTACAGCTTCGTGCCTCAGTTTACCTGCTGTGGGTAACGCCACTGCACCCCCTCCCTGAATCTAACAGGGACTGGGGTCCCCTCCATGGTACAGCTTCGTGCCTCAGTTTACCCGGGCTGGTAAGGGGTGCGAAATGGCCCCAGCTTCGAGTGCTGGGTCCTGCATTTGGGTCACAGCAACCCCAGGCAATGCTACAGGCTTGGGGACAAGTGGATGGAAAGCTGCCTGACAGAAAAGGACCTAGAGGTGTTGGTTGACATATGGCTGAATATGAGCCAGCAGTGTGCCCAGGTGGCCAAGAAGGCCAATAACATCCTGTCCTGTATCAGAAATCGTGTGTCCAGCAGGACTAGGGAAGTGGTCGTGCCCCTGTACTCGGCCCTGGTGAGGCTGCAGCTTGAGTACTGAATATGTTCAGTTTTGGGCTTTGCAGTATAGGAAAGACATTGAGGTGCTGGAGCTTGTCCAGAGAAGGGCAACAAAGCTGGTGAGGGGTCTGGAGAACATGTCTTATGAGGAGCAGCTGTCTTAAAGGATTCACAGAAATTAATAAATATTTAACATGTTTTGGCTTCATTTTTGTTGCTTAAACTGAAAATAGAGAGTCCCAGGTCTCTGGTGCCTTCTGCTTTCAGAGAATGAGCAATGAATATCCTTGAATAATCCTTGATTGTATTTTTTAAATGGAAATAAGAGTCTGAAAAATGGTGAATTACCACCAGGGAAGAGGTCACAGGTGTCCCCACCACGAGGGTGCTTTTAGTGTCTGCATTGGTACTGCTGGGCATGGGAAGCTGCAGCTTCTGAGGTAGGTGTGGGTACAGGGCAGCTGGACTGGGACACCTCGGTGCTGAAGCATCCCCCAGAAATAGCTGAACTTTCTGTCCTGACATCTCCTCTAACAGAGAAGGAGGGGTGACCGCTGTGGTCTGGGGTGGGGGACTGGAGGTGGAGGTGACCACCGTGGTCTGATGGGGCTGTAGGAGTTGGGGTGACCACCACAGGCTGGAGGAGCTGGAGGAGCTGGGGTGACCACCGCGGTCTGATGGGGTTGTAGAAGTTGCGGTGACCACCACGGTCCGGAGGGGCTGTAGATAGGAGTGGTGACCATGAACTGGTGGGACTGGAGGTGGAGGTGACCACTACGGTCTGATGGGGCTGTAGGAGTTGAGGTGACCACCATGGTCTGATGGGGCTGTAGGAGTGGGGGTGACCACCAGGGGCTGGAGGGGCTGTAGATAGGAGGGGTGACCATGAACTGGGGGGGCTGGAGGGGGTGGTGGCGGCCGCTCCTGCCGTCGCCGCGGCCCGAGTGCGCGCCCCCGGCCGCGCCAGTGGCTGGGCTCAGCCGCGGCTCCGCAGCCCGCCGCCGCCGCCGGGCGCCCTCATTCCGTATGCGCCACGGCGTCTCCTGATTGGCCGGAGGAGGGTGGCGCGCAGGGCCGGGCCGCTGAAGGAATGGCGTATGAAGATGAGGGGCGGGGCCTCGGCCCGACCGGGGTTACTACAGGTCACCCGCGGCGGGGGGGCGGGGCCGAGCGGCGGGGAAGGGGGGGGGCGGGGGCGGGAGCGGAACCGCCCCCTCCGGGCCGGGCCGCGTCTCCCGCCGCTCTGCCGCCGCGCTGCGCGTGCGCGCCCGGCCTCTTCCCGCCGCCCGGCTTTTTTTTCCTTACTATTTAAAGTAAAAAAAAAAAAAGCTCTGAAAATGGTGGCAGAAAATAGGAGCTGACTTCAGGAAGAAGAATTTACAGTACGGTGACCTGATTTGTAGTATTTGCAATTCTGTAACCTAGATATAATTCAGAAAAGAGCTGGATTTAGAACAGCACGGTGGTTTTATTGGAAAATTTAGGGCTAAGACTCCAGTTAAGAGCCAACTCGAGTTTGAGCCCTGCAGTAATTGTGCTTTTGTATAGTTACTGGAATCTTTTAAGTGGGTTATTTCTGCAAAATTGGTGGATCCTTTAGATGCTTATGGATAAATTTATGCACTCTCAACTTTTTTCTTTTGTTATTACTCTTCTTTGTCAGGATGACCAAACCAAAACCAATGATTTAAGCTGGTTAACATTTGCTTTAACACTTCACCTCCCTAGTTTGCCAGACTGCTGCACTCAGTCCTGTCACTTTCCACCATTCATTCAGCTGAATGTTTTGAGAAAGACTTACAGCATAGCAAGCACTATCTGAAGGCATGAGAGCCTCTTAAGAGGATCCATCAAGTGCTACAATAAACAGCAATATTTGGTGTTTGAACTACATAAAAAAGATAAACTATAAACTTTCAGTGTTACTTCTATATATAAGAGCTATAAAAGCAACTGAGAGGGGGGAAAAGAGGGAAGAAAAACTAACTCCACTTTGTTTTCATATATACACATGTATATAAACCACAGGATAAAGAACAACAAATAGCATGCTCCCGAGGTCCTCATCCACCCTTACATGAGCTTCTTAATACTACTAATCAATATCGTTGGCCTAATCCGGGTTGTGTGTGGTCTGATCCGGGTTTGGTGTAAGAGGAGACAAGTTTTGGGTGGGGTGACACTGAAATGTTCCCTGAGGCAGCCTGTCCCTGGGTGGCAAGGGGTCTGGCAGGATTTGGGCAGGTTCCTGTGGAATGATGACTGGGGGTGATTTTTAAGAAGCAAAATCATATTAAAGTTGCAGTATTATTCACACATAAGGAAAGGTATAACATCAGAGAAACTTTCAGGGCAGAGTGCAATGGTATGCCAGGAATCCATTTCACAACAGTTTCCTAGACAACACTGCTTGCAAGCAGCACGGGCTTCTCGGCAGCAGTAGGTACTCTTCAGGGATCTGATAGTCTTAATTGGGAAAGCCTCCTCCTTAACCTCCTTTCCTCTAGGTCTTGCAGCAGGGTTCTAGGTGGCCTAGGTAATAGCTCTTGTTGCCACTCCTCCTCATCCACCTCTAGCCCTATAGGTAAATAGGTCAGGTTATCACAGCACTGCTCCAAGATTTTTGAGGCTCTTATTCCTCGAAAATGCAAAACCAATTTATATAAATCCCAAACAAAAATAATTTTTCGTCTTACCTCATTTTCTACAACATACATCCAATTTTCTTCTACATTTCCTTCTGGATTTCCCTCCTCATCAGTCCAGTGACTAGTACACACAGTGTGAATATTCTGCTCTACTGAACCTGAGGCTGCGGCGGGGGAGGCGGCTCCGCGAAGCCGCCCGGCGCCTCCGCGCCTCCCGTTTCCGCCGGGCCGGGGCCCGTGGCCGGCGCCGTTTCGCCGCCCTTTGGCGAGGCGGGGAAGGGCCGGAGGCCGGGGCCTGCAGCGGGGCCCGGCGGCTGTGGAGCCGTTCGCGCAGCTCGGCTTTCTGGGAGGCGGTGCGGGCCAAGTCGCTGAGCCGCGGCGAGTGGGCCGAGCAGTTCCGCCTGGGCCCGGCCACCTTCGACTTCCTCTGCGGGCGGCTGCGGGCGGCGATCGCGCGGCGGGACACGGCGATGCGCCGGGCGGTGCCGGCCGAGGTGCGCTTGGCCCTCACCCTCTGGCGCTTGGGAGCCTGCGGAATTATGTGCATCAGGACTCGACAGTTCAAGTATGGTTCAAGGAATAAGATTGGATTTTTATGCTGTTTCCCTATATGCACTAAATTTGCCTGCCAACAACTGTAAAACTGGAAATGTATTGTCAGGAGAGCTACTGTGGTCAAGCTGAGCTGCATGCACAAAGCAGCAGTGTGTACAATGTGGCATGGGTTTTGGCAATTTTAGCTCTGTCCTTCAATTCAAAAATGGGGACTTGGCTAACGCTTTCCTACTCCTTTGCTCCCCACTCTCTCTGCTACAGCAATTAAAGTCAGTGTTTTAATTTGGACCTCTATTTATACAGAATGTTCTTCACATAAATCCATTCACCTCAATGAGACAGTTTTCTACTTGAGCACATTTGGAGTGGAGAACAAGGGTTTGAAGAGTGATCAGGGCCCTGGCAAGATGATGCTTCCTCATTCTTCAGAAAAATTAAAGGTGTTTGTATTCTTTTGGAAAGAGCAGTGTCTATACTGGAAAGAAGAGTTAAGGAATCTTGATGGACCATCCCAATACTTCCCAATATTTCAGGAACAAGCCTGATACCCTACTGCCACACACAGTGCAACTGAAGATGGGAAAAGCATTAACTCCAGTGACCAAGGCTGAAAGTAGTAAAGTGTCGGAGTCAAATTTGTCCTCATTGTACAGCATCTCACTTGCACCATGAGGATATTTCACTGACTCTTCTTTCCAACTCTTTGCCTCTCTCAGAGCTGATAAGGGGGAATGGAAGGAGAAGTTTCTTTTCCACATGGGTATAATTTTGGAATCAAGTTTAGATATGTAATGAATAATTTTATGAAAATAAGTCTAAAGACACTGCTTAAAATAGTTCCAGAGTAATTTAAAGAGCATAATGTGTATAATGAATACAGAAACTTAATGCTATAAAATCGGCCTCGTAACTTGCCTCTCTCTCAGCTTAGATATAAGTCTCAGACTTAGATATAAGTCTGGGCTCTGACAATGACAAATCGCCACTTCAGACTTACTGCTACTTATTTTCCTTTTTGTCAGAGTTGTTTATTACTTACGTTTTTTTTTTTCTCCTTGAAATTTCATGCTTAAGCTTTCCATACAAATTTTCTGATACATCTATTTGCATGAGTAAAATAATATTTGCTAGGCATCTATAGAAAACTAATATTATAGGGAAAAGAAAAAGTTAAGCTATGTATTAAGATTTGAACAGACACATAAGAAAGTAACTTTCAATACATCAACTGTCCACTAGCTAAATCACCCAATAAGTACTTCATTCACTTGCTATGACTACATACTAATATGTGTAAAAATTTAAACAAAATTTACTCAAAATCCAGTTTTCTACTCTAATAAAGTTTTGCTGCTTCTTTTTGAAACTTGAAATGGATTCTAGGAGTATCAGATTTTATACCAAATCTTTTTCAACATTGTTTCTCCCTCAAAACTTCACTGTTGTGTTACCAATATCACTCCAATGTCATTTCCTCTTATACAATCTTCCTTAACAGGCTAAAAAAGATTGATATATTGACAGGTTGTTCATAGCCAAACCCCTACGAAATGAGAACAGGTGTCACAATCTGCCTTCCATAGTTGTTCTTCCCTCCAACTCAGAAATATTGAGATACACAGGCAGTTAAGTAATGCTGCTTTATTTTAGTCTTTCATTTTACTTCCAAATGCTTCAAATTCTGTTCAAATATTTGTATGTTATTTCCCGATCTCATCCCTCAATTTTCTCTGTATGACTATAAATCAGTAAATAATACAGACCATAATGGAATTTTAACATCTTCTTCAAGACAAGAAACCAGGCACAAGTAAGCAGTGCAAAATTCAAGATTTTTACATGGACATAAGTTTACCTGTAATACAAAAAGTTTGCAATGGTTTGTGCCTGAACTTAACATTGACTTGGTTTGGTTTGGTTTTCCCCTCCTGTTTGCTCTGTGCAGTAATGAACAGAGACCTTGACTTGAGTTGTTAGGGAAGCTCCTGAAGGAGTTTTGAGCTCTTACTGCTTCATGGGGCCTTTTCCTTAGTACAGAGGTGGTGACAGTTGGGGAGCAGGGCTTGTCAGACCTGTTTTTTTGCAAGCTAACCAACAAAACAGAGAAGAAAATCCATGCCTCAGTTCTACCTTCCACTGACAACAGCAGCAGGGTCTGGAGGGAAATGCTTTTGTTTACCTTGCAGAGGTGAGGAGGGGTGCTCTGGAGTGGCGGTTTAATGGTTTAAAGATTGCATCTGACGGCGGTCTTTCTGAAAAGACTAGTCATAAGAATTGACAATTTCAGGAAAATAATTATGTTTTCACCTTTTATTAAAATGTGCAATGCTCATGTTTTTGTTTTATATGCTGCAGAGCCACCATACCATCTTAATACTCTGAATATATATATATTCACTATTATGCATTGATACCACTACTATGAAATATAAAAATGAGTTACTTCCAACTTGAGTTGGAAGATTAGTTACATGACCAACTCTCAAATTATGCAAAGGAAGTACAGTACAACACTTGCTAAGAAAATCCAAGGTTAACTCAAGCTTTGCTTCTAAGATTTCCCTTGGTGTTTTTTTGATAGGCATTGCTTTTTCACTATTAAAAAAGTCACTGTCTCCTAAGATAAAAGAACAAAGTTCAAATGTCAGTTTTAATAGATTCCTGATATGAGAAATGAAATTGCTGACTGAGAATGAGACCATTCTGGAAATCCTGACAGCAGCAGGCATGTGTTTAAAAATCTACCTTGCTCCTAACAAGTATTTAGAAGATGTGTTTATCAGAATGGCAGCTTCAGTATCTCATCTGGGTTTTCTGTGATGCCAACTATCAAAATTATTCTCTTGCTTTGAGTATCAGGTTTCATTGAAATGATACAAAAATGTGAATTGAAGTAGTGAGTGACTTGGACTTACATTTCAGTTCAAGTTGATCAGTGTGCATCTCTTAACATCTATTGTCATCTGTCTGTGTTCGTGCAGGTTGTGGGAAACGGGTTGGAAGGAGAGTAAAAGAAAAAACATTTATTTTACGTTTCTTGTATCAGGTTAGTAGAAGAGTGAAGAAAAACCAAATATGTAGTAGCTCAGGTTAAAATTAATTGTTTGTTTCCCTGTCATATGGTTTAACATGACGGAATAAACTGAGATATGGCATCAGCACCTCTGGCTGACATGCTTTAGCTGATTATAGTAATTTCAGCCTTTTTTTAGCCTTGGTTAGGAGCATAGGTTGTCTTGTGTGGAAAGCATATGCTTACTCACAGAAGTTTTAGGTAAAAAGACGTTGTACTCAGGCTTCAACAAAAACTACAGCACAGGTGATAAGAAGACTTGCTTCCAGAGGAAAAAGGTAAATTTTCAGATAAATGGAAAACAAGACGGCTATTCTCTGGAGAATTTGAAGCATGTCTCTCCTTTTCTTACCTTATGAAATATCCAGACAAGCCCTTGGTAGTCCTGCCTGTGATTCTGGCTCTAGCTCTGGTTATTAAATGGCTGTCGATATAATTGTTGAGAACACAACTTATTTTGGTTTTAAACCACAGAAAAGATCTACCAAAAATAAGAACCCAGTATTAAACAAGCCCCCAGTATTTAGTTTTCTCATGAGAAGTGAGGAGCTGGCTGATCACTTCTATATTTCTGTCCCTAATGTATCTACTTACTATAATTATCTTAATCAAGAGGTATTAGACCAAGGTAGCATTTTTTTTCCCTTTAGTGAGGGAGTTTCTGTGTATAGAATCAAGAAATGCATCCCCATTCCCCCATCGTGCGCCCCCATCCCCTCCCAGGTGTGTGTGTCATTTCCCCCCCCCCGTTTTGGGGGTGTCCCGTCCCCCCCGATCCAGCCGTGGCCGGGGGTGTCCCCGCTGAGGCCGGGCGCTGGTGCCGCAGGTGACGATCTCTGTGGACGGGATCCTGACGACGACGGGGTACACGCAGGAGGACTACACCATGCTGGGCTCCGACGACTTCTTCTACGTCGGGGGGTCCCCCAACACCGCCGACCTCCCGGGGTCCCCCGTCAGCAACAACTTCATGGGCTGCCTCAAGGACGTGAGTGGCGGGGACGCGGCCGCGGGGGCGCCGGGGTGTGGGGACACCAGGGAGTGGGGACACGGGGACACCAGGGCCTCCAACTGCCTGTGATGAATGTGGGTGACCATTAACTTTCCTGGGGGTCTCTGAGCATAGATGGTGCTCGGAACCAAGGGACACACCCCGAGCAGTTTTGTGGGCTGGTCCCCAATAATGGGGGGACTGGTTAACAGGGAAGTGTGAAGCATCAAACACCTTGTGGTGGAGCTGAGCAATCTTTAGACTCTGCTCAGCAGAATACTTAGGTCTCTGGACATTGCAAAGCAGTGTGATGTGAGTTGATGATAAAGTAAGTTGGTACCACTGATAGATGTGAGGATTCCCCCCTGCTCCCCCAACCTTATTGGCATTTGCTTTGATGTATTTGTGTTTTTACTTGCTTTAGAAGGATTCTCTGGTATGAGGGGAAGATATAACACAAACTAGAAACAAACCTAGTGAGAACGCTGTGAATATACATGGGGATGGAGGAAGCTTCACTGCTCTAATAAATCAGAAATGAAATTAAAGAATTTGAGCATATTCAATAGCAGTATTTTAAGTGGAATGTATCAAACATCCACTCCACCCCTGTCATTTCCTTGCTGGGAGAAGCAGCCTATCAGAGCTGTTCCAATCCACAAAAAGGAAAAAAGTGCATGTAAAGTCTTATTCAACCATTGTTACACAAACTTTTTCATTCTAGTGTACAAATACAAATAACGATGTCTTTGCACAACACCTTTAAACCAGTTCAACGGCACAACCCTCCCAGACATAATCTTAAAATATTTTTGTTTCTATTTCTTTTACAAAAATAAAAATATCATACTGTAAATTATCTTTCTGTTTATCTAATGAATAGATTCAATATCTATCCAGCTTTTTCTATCTTATATAAAAATATATTTAGCGTCCTAGTATCAAGAGCTGCAGTCAGAGGCACTTGTACTTTGTAGTACCATTAAACAGTAGGATATGCTATTTTTTCTTACATAATTCAACAAAACATAGAAATCTTAACCACATTCCACCCTCAGTGTCTGATTTCACATTCACCATATTAAAAGTGGGCAGCTGGCAGGAAGGTAGAGGTGGAGGCTGGCAGCAGAAAATGGGGTGATTTCACTCATTCCTGAGTTCCCATTTCTTTCCTTACATTGTACCTAGTAATTGCATCATCACAGAAAAAGAGCATATTGAAAGGTAACCACTGCTCAGCTTTGGTCAGTTATCTTTAAGAGGAGTTAATTGTAAAACACTTAAAGACACTCTGATGAGTGCTCTGCCGTTCCAATCCAAGTGCTGCTCAGAATTATCAATGTATTGACAGCATTGGTTCGATATTGTAGGGCAGGGTTTTCCTGAAGTGTGCTTCGATGTGATGTAAAAATATTTAGGAAGAATGGGCTACATGTGATTATGAGTAATATGAAAACTAGAGTGCTTAGATTTGAGGAAAATACAGTAGGATGAGAAAAATATTATGTTGCAATTCCTAGCTTTGCCGTTGTGAACTCGATGGGATATTTTCAATGGTCTGGTAAATTAGGGGAGGAAAGAAAAAGGAAAAAACAAAGCAGCAAAACGTCTCAGGGCCGGCGGGATGGAAACTTCTGCCAGGTGCCAAGGACCCAGCGCTGAAGCGAAGTCGGAGCTCTCGGGGCTCCCGTGGGACATCTCCACGCGAGAGTGGAAACCTCCCTTTCCCGGGTGTTTCCACCCAGGCTTTTTCGTTCGTCCTTTCCCTCCAGGCTCGCCCGCGGGCTCTGCCGAGCTGCCATCTCTCGGTGCCACAGGGAGAGCAAGGGACCTTGGCACAGCCACCGATGCCCTGCGCGTTTGGGAGAGCTGAGGACAGAGCTGCCGGGGGGGGGGGGGGGCGGTTGGGGGAGGGGGCCCTCTTTCCGCCCTCGACCCCCCCCGCGGCGGCCCCGCCCCAGCTTAATTTGTCAGAAGTTTACATTGCATAACTCAATCACGTTAATTGCAAAGATTGCCTCCTCTATTGTTTCACTCTGCTCTTGAAAGACAAACAAGGAGAATCCAGATCCTCTAGTATCACCAGGTGTTACAAGTTATTTTCTTTAGACCAACACCTGGCCATCACAATTTAGTGGTAACTAGTCTAAATGGAACCAGGCTACAGTCTGATGTTTTTATTCTTGTTAGACTAAGACAAAACATTGGAGGCATACATTTATTTCAGAAGCTCAGAAAATATGTCTTCCTCATGTGGCCACTTGACATTGACACCAACCTGACTGAGAGACCAGGTAAATGGTTTAGAGATTTTATTCCCTTGCATGAAGCAGAGTGTCATCTGCTGCACAAATAAAATTCCACCTTGCTCCACTCATTGTGATCAAATACATTTATTATTAAAAACCTTCAAGCCTCTGTGTCTGCACTAGCTGCTGCCATGACATTGCTTGAGACCATCATAAAGAGCACAGCTCACTTCCTGGTTGGCGGCACACTTGCAAGACTTGTCAGCTGCAAGAGAAGCAGCCCATGGCTGCCATCTCTCTCTCAGTCTTCTTGTCTACAACGCTCACAAACCTGTTTCCTCGTAAATAAAACCTGAGAGGTTTCTGTGCCCACTCTCCCCTGTTGCCAATACCGATCCTTGTTGTGGCTACCACGTCCTGCTCCCCTGGCAGCTCATGTCCAGGTACCATCCAGATGGCTGTGTCTTGTGTTCCTTTCCTTGATGTGTCATCCCATGCATTTTTAAAATAACATGCAGGGATGATTCATCTGTATGCAGTTCTGACTGATTATCTAAAGATGTGGCTTGTGTGGCAGCTGATTCCACTTTCATGAAGAAGAAAAGGATGATTTCTACTAATACAGATAGGTACAGCTTTACCAGAGAAGTCTTAAGAGATACTGATATAATTTTCATGAATGATAAAGTGAGTATATGTAGGGATATTCAAACTGGCTTATATTCTAAACCAGATGTTTTTGGCAGTTACAAGCAGAAACTATATACCAGGTTGCACATTTTGTCTCTAATTCTAAACCATGGTACGTTGTCACTGCTTTGCTGGCAGCCATCTGCTCAGACCTCATTCAGTTCTGAACTTCTGGAATCTCTTAAGCATCTTGAGATGAGCTGTTTGGTAAAGGCCATTGATAAATGCAACCCTGAGCTGTGCATGGGGATAACTGGATAATTCAGTCATGCTGCTGATTGCTTGGATTAGGAAAAAGTGTCTTGGAACCTCATGGTTATTCTCTTCTCTTTACAGTGGATGATGTTGGGGAAAAATTGGACCATATAGGAAGCACTCCCTTGAAGATCAGTACAGAGGTGCCAAATGAGGATGCTGCTAAAGATGATGGCTTTGGTTCAGAAGTGATCAAAGTGTACATCTTTAAAGCTGAAGCTGAAGATGATGTTGAAATAGGTACCTCTTAAATTCTAGCCTTCCACTGGTTTCAAGTGTCTAAAACATAAAGATAACACTGCATCTAAATATAACTGTTTACAAACTCATTTGAGATATTTGGATTAAACTGACAAGTTGGAAATGACATTACAGTAAGTCTTAGGAAACTATTATGATATTGCTGATTAATGGGTATAAATGGCTTTGTTTTGATTCTGCTGTAGTCAACACATTAAATGGAAGTAGGATGAATGTAACATTAATATTTAGTAACTAATGACTGTTCAGAACAACTATGAAAGTAAGATTTTCATTTTTACTCACAGATCTGTTTCTTTAAAATGTCTATTCCCTTATGCTATCCAGAGGCTAGGTTAGAAAGAAACCACAGAAGAAAGGCAAGGCTTTTCTTGTAGCTTATCTACAATACACTGGCATTTTACAGAAATAATTGTGTCTTTTGAAGCAAGGGCTGAAGGCTTTTTATGCTTACTGGAGCATACTGCCATGATTTACAGAGCCGTATGCTAGAAATGGAGGGCCAAGGAAATTGTGTCACCAACTGGCACTGACACCTTTTTGAGACTTGGTAGTTTCAGTAGCGATGACAGTCAGTTGCTGTAAATATTTCTACTTACAGTAGATGTCTATGTAGCCATACCTGTGGAAATCTGCAATTGCTTTGTTTGGATCACAATATATCCTGTTAGGCAAAGTTCAAATTTCTAATGCCCAGTTGCAGAAAGTTTTCTAATACATAAGCTTTTAAAATAAGGTTGACTATGGTCTCCACAAGTCAATTCTTCAAACTGTATCCTTGTCAGGAGCAAGGGAGTTCCCCTCCTGCCCAATCTCAAGTGACAGCTGCTGAGCTCATTCACAGCTCAGCTGCTCTTCACCTGCCCAGATCCTGACCTGTCAGCCTCATGTGCTTCTGGTGAGAGAGCAGAGAGCTCCCCTCAGGCTGGATTAGCTCAGGCAGCTGTGCTGGAGCCCTGAGCAGAGCTGTCTGGAGCTGTGAGCTTTGCTTCACACACCACTGAGGGCTGGCAGCCCTTTGGCCACCTTGGCTTTGGGAAAGGAGACAAAAATCAGCTGCTGGCTGCATGGGCTCCAAGGTGCTGGTGAGAAGTCACAGCCATGGAATCATTCAGGTTGGAAGAGACCCCTGGGATCACCCAAGCACTGACCCTTATTGCTGGAGAACACCATGGAGAGGGCACTGAGCCAAGCAAAGGGGAGGAGGAGAACATGTGCAGATAGTCTGCCTGGGATTTAGATAGCAAGGGACTGGGGAAGGCTGGTTGGAGTCTGGCCTAGTAAATGACAGCAAACATCTGTAATTCACTGGTAGCAGGATGGCTTTATGCTGATAGAGGATCTGCTTCATATCTAATTCCTTTTTAATTTCCAGTTGGTCATTTTCCATTTCTGGGAAACGAATTAAGCAGAACCAAGGCACTTAGGGCAAGTGTCTGTAGGAGACTTGAAGGACAAATCTGATCAAATTGAGAGCTGTACTGGATTTGAATTGTGTCTCAGATGTCTTTGTTTTAACCAACCTTCAGGGTGGGGCTCACGGGGGTGGGGGGGTCCCTGAGGGTGCTGCATGTTCCTGGGAGGAGTGGGTTTACCGGGCTGAGGGGCAGCTGAGGGTCCCTGGGGGGTGGCTCCGTGTCCCCAGGGGAGATGAGGGTCCCTGGCGGGGGGTGGCTCCGTGTCCCAAGGGGGAGTTCACCGGGTTAGAGGGGACTGAGAGTCCCTGTGGGGAGTGGGGCTCTGCTGGCCGGGGACGGGTTGAGGGTCCCCGGGGGGTGCTGCAGACAAGGACGGCTGGAAGGGAGTGGGTTGGATGGAACTGGGACAGGGATGCGGGACTGTGTGGTGTCGGTTGAGACCTGAATCTCAGCCTATGGGGGAAATGAGAAGGCTGCAGTAGACTGTGCAGCAAAACTGACAAAAGCAGAAAGCTTCAACTCTCTGAAGCTTCAGCAGGTTGCTGTGTAAAAAAAAAATAAAATACAAACCATTATGAACTGCAGTCATTTGGGGGGACTAGTATGAAAAGGGCATGGTCAGAGGCCTGCGTGGTGAAGTGTGGGGATAGTTGCCATTCCCAATATGGACTGTGTGGAGAGACAAGGCATTTAACTGTGTTATCTTGTGAACTGTGTCGTATTGGAGTTCTTACTGTGGTAGACGATCAGGTTTCTGTCACTGCAGCACATTTTAGCTACTCTCAGTAGCTCCTGTGCAGCGTGCTCACGTGGCTGTGGTTTCTGTTTCCTCTTGAAGCCAATGAAGGCCGGAATGACTATCACCCAATGCTGCAACTTTTTGTTCAGTTTTCATTTGTGAGAGCGCGTTAAGAACCTCCCGCCGTATCGGCCCTAGTCGTTCTGCTGCTTCTTCCCCATCTATTGTGCAGTCCCACAGCGCATCTCCGACCCCCCTCCACTCCCGGGGACTAAATGCTGAGGAGAAGTCCTTTAAATGGCTGTTCCGCTTGGCCCACTGAAGCAGTTTCTCCACCTCCTCTTGTTCCCTGGATTTGCCTCTCTTGGAGAGCATGCTAAAGAGGAAGGAGGCAGTCGTTCGCAGCTCCATACTCACCCCCGTCGTCGTCGGGTCGCGATCCCGCTGCCGCAGACTCTTATCTTCCCCTGTCTGGCGACCAACCTTCCTTCTTCCAAGGCCCTGCCTCTGCATTTGATTGTTATAATAGAGGATTTCTTCTTGACAACACATGTAACTGCAGTTGTTTTTAAAACGTAAACTGTTGATTTTCATATGTATCCCTTTAAGATGCTTTCTCAAAAGTTTTACAACTGCTTTCAGATGACCCAACATGTTTGGGTTAGAGGTTTTTGGTTGAATGTAGGTGATACTGTTTTCTAAGTCTGAGAATTCTGTTGGTAAGGTGAGGGTTACTTCTTCTTAAGGAGCAGTCCAAATGGGAAAAAAACCACGAAATGACTCTCAGGTTGATATTTAATAGTTTAAGATTAATTCATGGTCATTCAACCATGTCTTGTTTTTTATTTCTTCTGCTTCGTGTTCTTACATAAAAAAGTTTTAACATGGACGCAGGATGCCAGTGGCATCTCAGCACCATCGCTCCAGCAGAAGCCTCAACACCCATCTGAATCATCTAAGCTCCCATTTCAGGCCCAAAGAGCATTCATCCATCCAGACCCAGCCTGAGGGATTGGTGGCTATACCAAGATTAGATGAAAGGATGGAGGGCTGGTAGAGGAGGTGGGATCAGGAGGCAACTGTGAGCTGCAACACCTCTGCGGGGGTGGTTCCAATTATCTGGGTTGAGAGACATGTTTGGATCGGATCTGAGCATCATTCATCTTAATTTGGACTGGGCAAAGCCTTAACGCATGGCTGTGGTCACCAGATATTTATCTTCCTCTTTGGGCGTGTCCATGCCACAATCTGGAGGTGTGATGATTCTGAATTTAAGATAATAACTGTCCAAACCAGGACATCAGGAGGACATTTACTGAATGGGGAATAGTTTCTGTACTATACTGTTTATATATTTCACTATACTGAGTAAATGTTCAAGTCCTTCTACATATGTCACAGTTCTAAACATTGTAGTTGTATCAGTGAATTATCTTAATCTTTTTATTAAAAGAGGAACTTCGTCTCATGCAAGAAAATATACAATGATTACTAATTGCATTCTTACATTTTAATAATTAATTTATTTGTTTGTTTTGATAGTAATATCAAGGTTGTATTCATGTCACCTAACATTAGCCACATATTTAATCTATGCTTGGAGTACAGACTGCCTGCACAGTCTATAGAAAGAGAAATAATCTTACTGCAATAGCAAAAAGAAGGTATCTCGGCAAGGTTTCTGATGTGTGAAGCTGAACCTGGTTAAGTATGAGAAATTTTCATTCTTCTTAGTGCTCCTATTATAATATAATGGGGTTTTTCAATTTAGATCAGAAAATGCAGTTGGTTGATTTATTTCTTTCTAGGAAAGATGCCAGCTTACATTTAATAACCTTATTTAATAGTACTGTGTAGCAACTACAGTGTGATGTAAAATGAGTTTGTCATAACGCAGTGATCTTCATATTCATTTGCTTTCAGCCATTGCAAAGCCTCTAGAAAAACATAAAATTCAGTGGTACTTCAATACAGACAAGCTCTAATTTGTCTCTAATAGAGAATACTTAGATTTTGCTACCAACCAAACAGTTCTAGCAAAGTTTCTCTAATAACAGCCTCTGTTGTTTTCTCTCTGGAAATTGCAGAATCACTGCAACCTGTTTCAAAACTTCACCTATCTTCACAGACCTTGTGTTTCCAAATCCCTGGTAGACACAATTAACCATTCCCTGCTTACTGGGACTGCAGAACTCCTGCCTTTAGAACAGTCCCAACTCCAAACTTAGTACTGCCTCAATTCAGTATTTGATAGGCCCCTCAGAATAGAGGCAATTCACTCCTATAGTTCAGCCTCTTATCCCCTTAATTCTTTAGTGTACCTGTGCCAAACCCTAGGATTTCCCTCCCCTCCACCCCAGACCACAAGAGTAGGAAAAACAAAAATAAGTACTTCATAAAGTACAAACTAATTGATGCTTCACCTTTGATATGAATACAGTGGAATTCTGCACTCCCATTATGCTTTTCAGCTGTCTTTCCTGGCACAAACTGCACCTCTACAGCATACAAATGCATCATAATTATCAAGAATGACCCATATGTCACATACCTGATTAATAAAAAAGACGTGAGCTTAAATCCAGCTGAGACCAATATGACACAGTAATAAGAACTATAGTCTTTGGCAATCAGGTTGTCTGAATGGATTAAGAGTGTTGTTTGTAGAATATTTTGATGCTGTTGAAAGCGTTTAAACTTTATTCTCCCACAACAGCAGTGTTCTGATCAGTTCTTTGAAGGAAAACTGTCAAGATAAATTCAGATAACTGCAAAAGGCTAATTCTGTATGGGCAACTGAAAGAAACAAGTTTGCTTCAGTATCAAGAAGCATTCAATACAACCTAAGTAAGATTCCTTTGCTGGGACAAGTTAACATATGTCACCTTCCTCTCCACTGACTGTCCAGTGAATCTCAATGAGTAACTCAGACCTTTTTTATTTAGACCAGTGCCCCTAGTCCAGGAGGCATCTGCAACTCTCATGAATGACAACTGAATTCCCAAAAAATAAATAAAGAAGGGCTTATTCACTACAGATTTTTCAATCACAACCATTTCACTTAGAGATTTAAATTGTAACGTGGAATTTGACCAATGTTTCCATTAACTTACCCCTTTGTATTATATCAATAAAGCAATTATTTTAACTAATAAATATATTGCTGTTAACCAGTCTGGAGTGGAAAAGGCTTTGCTAGAACAACTCCAGGTTGAGTACACACTCCCATGTGGGAGCTGGTTACTGGTCCAAAAAGGGAGAAGAAGAAACATCTTGAGAGCTGTTCCAGGTATGAATTGCTTTGGATGCCAGCAATAATAAAAGATGTTCTGCTTTTCTGCTGCCTTGGGATGTGCAGAATCCATATTCACACTGAGGTGTAGCTTGTACACTACCCTGCTGGTCACAGAGCTACTGCACCATCAGTGAGGAGTCCTGTCTCAGCCTGTGATAACTGCATCTTATCTGTTATCTGTGGACACTCTTACCAACTGGTTAGTCATTTGCAAACACTTCAATTGCCATAGTGCATTTTTTATTATTTTAATGTCAGCCATCAGCATAAGCCATAATTTGGAGCACTGCTTTACAATATAAAACAGTCTTCCCTTGTGATTTGATGTTGATACTGCAGCCTGATTTATTATGGAGGACTGTAGCAAATGGCATAAATGCTTAAAAGATTGTTGTGTTGGTGATGGACCAACATATATGCGTACACGTAGCATATATTTAAGATGGGCTAGTATTGTTTTGCTGCCAAGCTTTCTTGGTGTGTCCAGGGTAACTACATCAGTCTGGAGGTGTGTTTTTCCAGTATTTATTTTGATGCTTGACCCAAAGTCAGTCTGGCACCAAGTTTAAAGCAGGTGGACAATGTATATGGATCTTATCTCTGTAATGGGCTGTGTAAAGAAATGGAGTGAAGGAGAGGAGAATACAAATCTGAGAACAGCCAAATTCCCTCTTCTCGCCTGCCCACAGCTTCCTTCTTCTTTTCTGGTGTAATGAGAGCTCTCCCTCTGTGCACTTCAGTCTCCTATGTCACTCTTCTGATGGCCATGCTACAACTAGGAGCAATATGACCCACTCATCCGTTACTAACCATGTGTCCCTAAGCATGCTAGGAAGTGAAAATTGTCTTTTCTAAGTGTATCAAAGGATACAGACCCTCTGTCTGTAAACTTTCTTACTTGCATGAAAACATTTTTGTACAGAAAGTTTTGAGTTACTTATAATAAAAAAAGAATAGAGTTGCGTATTATTTAACACTTGCATATGCTGTACACAGCTAAGGTGGAGTATTTCACACTGGCAACATGCTTTTAAGCAGCTATGAACTATAAGCCAATATTCCACTGATTAAAGTTTCATTGCTTGCATTAGCAGAATCAAAATCTTGTTCAAGAAAGAGAAGGGTTGTTTTTTCCCCCCAGGTTTACAGAGGAACAAAGGACCCAACTCATAACACTCCCCTGCTTCAGTTCTTTATGCTTGTTTCATTCACACTCAATTTCTCCCTCTGTGTTGTGTCTCTCATCTTTCAAGCTTCTGTTTGAGGTATCAAGTACATTCCATGGAACAGTTTCAGATTGAGTGTCTTAGACCCACTGGTAGCAAAAAGATGCAATAATAATACAACACAGAATTATAGGTAAAAACTTTGTGGATGGGGGACACCTCCTGGGGACACCTCGTGGGGATGGGGACGCTTCCTGGGGGGCATCACTTGGGGAGGGGAGAACTTCTTGGGAAGGGCTTCTGGAAATGGGGATGCCTCAAGGGGACACCTCGTGGGGAGGGGGACACGTCATGGGGATGGGGACACCTCATGGGGACACCCCAAGGGGACACCTCATGGGGAGGGGGACACCTCATGGGGACACCTCAAGGGGATGGGGTCACCTCCTGGAGATGAGGACACCTCAAGGGGACACCTCGTGGAGATGGGGACACCTCAAGGGGACACCTTCTGGGGATGGGGGACACCTCCTGGGGACACCTCGTGGGGATGGGGACGCTTCCTGGGGGGCATCACTTGGGGAAATAGAATCATAGAAATATTTTGGTTGGAAGAGACCTTGAAGATCATCAAGGGCAACCATTAAGCCAGCACTGCCAGGTCACCCCTAAACTGTGTCCCTAATGACCAGATCTACATGTCTTTTAAATATCTCCAGGGATGGTGACTCAACCACTTTTCCAGACAGCATGTTTCAGTGCTTGACAACCCTTTATGTAAATAAGTTTTTCATAATATACAATTTAAACCTCCCCTGATGCAATTTGAGGCTTATTTCTCTTGTCTTTTGGCTGACTCTATTGGAGAACAGACCAACCGTTACATGGCTACATCCTCCCTTCAGGTCATTGCAGAAAACAATAAGGTCTCCCCCCCTGAACCTCCTTTTCTCCACAATAAAAAATGGTAGGAAATTGCTTTTTGGTCTTGATAGTGCAGTATGTTAGGATATTAAAATTTTTTGAGGAATCGTAACCAACTGTATTTTATGTCTGTAGTTTAGAAGTGAATAGGCTGTGTAATTAGAGAAAAGGCTAAACGTTAATTGTTGGTGTAGATATGACGTGTCCCATTAGAAGTGATTGTGAAGGCGTAATTTGATTTTTTTTTTAAATACTGGACCTGCGCCGTTTGCAAACCGGCTCTTGCAGTGCACAAAGACAAAGAAATTGCCCCAAGAAAGTTTTGGAACAAATGTAAAATAGATGCAGGGAACGAGTTGGACAGAAGATTTATCTGTTGTCTTCTAAATTACATTCTTTTTAATGCCATGACATTTCCTCCCTACCAACTGCAACTTAAAGGCATGTTCCACCACTTTAAGTGCATCTATAAGCAATTAGTTTTGCATAACTCATGGCCCTTTTGGTTAATTTCAAATTCTTCCACATTTATAGCAGCCTGCTAATCATAATGTTCCAAATAGGAAAAAAATAATTCTCCAAGTAAAACTTCAGTGCTCAAAGTTTCTCATTTTTATTCAAGTGTCATTCTGCAGTCTCCCTCCTCTGAGGGCACCTACCTGCTATACTAGCTCCTTTCTTTTGTTCCACTTTTTTCTCCATCTCAAGGCACACCCAGACCCGAATCAAGCAATCAAATTGTCCTGTTATTTGCTTAGCACTCTGGTTTTGGCACTAATGCATCTGATCCCATTTCTTTGCAGGCACACTGCAAGAGATTCGGCATCACTGAGAAGGCCACTGACCCAAAGATAAGCGTTTTAGATATTGTTAGGTTATTAGGCCTGGGACTCTAAAGGTGATCGATTATGACTGACCCAAATCTTTTTTTCCTTCCAAATTTCCCATATACATCAATTCTCACAGACTAAGACCAGCCTCTCTAAAGCATCTCCACCTGCACATACCCATGGCAGGAATATTCTCGTTCTGAAGAATAAGTAGGCTCAAGTTCTACACAGTGCTAAGCCTGCAGCAGTAACTACTGGAGCATGGTGAACTAGCTGTAGCACTTGACCTAGATTCCCCGGCTTTACCTCCCTTTCAAGAAGCCCCGGAGCAGCGGGTTTTTGTTGTCAGCAAAGCTTTGTGAGATAACATTCTGTGAGCCTGTCTTTTGCACAATAGCTCAGGCATGCTTCTCTAAAAAATACTGTTCTACTTTTTAGATAGCTTACCTTCACTTTTAATTCATTCTTGGACTGATTCTTAAGAGTCTCTGGTCCCCAAAATACTGATTTTATTTTTTTTTTTCCTCACAAAAATTGTGCTCAGTGGCACAGATTAGCTGTGTAAATTCAGGCATATGTGACGTTATGTAAAGTGAGGCATGGGCATATGTTCACAGGACTGTGGTTCTGGTTTGTCCTAAAGGCATTATAGGAATAAGATTCAAAATCTGGACAGTTATAATTACATAAAAAGCCAGGGCTTATTAGGATAAAGTATGCAAATAATAAGAGAGGAGGAAGTTGAAGGGAGGAAGAATGGTAAATAACTGGAACGCAAAAGAAAGGGCAAAGATTTGTTATGAAAAATACTTTTTGGTTTTTAGCAGTTTTGGCCCTTTTTCTTTCTCTACTGGACAGTCTTATGATTGCTTTTTTTTCTATCTTTTTAGAGAGAAAGACAACTAAACATGTTATTTCCTCTTGATGGCATTTCCTTATATTCAGTAAACACTCAATATACAAAACAAACTTAGAGGCCCTTGATAAAAGGAAAATATTCTTCCCTGTTATTGAGAGAAATTAATGTGTGGAGCTATAATGGAAGATAGCAGCTATAGAACATCTGCTATATTTTTCTTGCTCGTTATGTGTCATAGCGCCACGAAATATTACGTTCTATCTCACCAACTGCTTGCACTTTACTGACAAGACAACCAACTCCAGCAGAAATCCAGCATAATGAGGCACCTTGGATGATGGGGAGTTTGAGATTGGAAGCTCAGTTAGGAGACTCTTTCCTATTGTTTGGGTTTAGGCATGGGAAAAAGTTGTTTTTGCAATCCACTGAACTTCGTGGAAGTTAATGAGCACCATGGACTTGAAAAATGTTAGAGAACTGAGCAAAACTGTTTAGCTGCCCCTTCTGTTCTGTGTGGATTCTTGGATTTCAGCTTACTGTGAGATCTGCAGGAGAATCTGCAGGGTTCTCAAGATAACCTCAAGTTCCTCCCTCTTCTTTGTATAATTTCCAGTATTGGGTCCTCTGAGACCACCACATCCAAACAAATGACAGACTGAAAAATACAAGGAGAAATAAGGTAAAAAGAGAACAGGACTTTGTGGAGGATAACTAGCTGCTACCCAGAGGACACGGGAGAATGTAAGGGTTTCCTCCAGACCCTAGCAGCTTTTCTGGCCAGCATTCCTGCAGCTTACTGGAGGTAACAGGGGTGGCATTGCCTCTGGGCTGGCTGAGAGGGTACTGGGAGACACAGAGAATTTGTTTCCTCCCTCAGGATCCTTCCCTGGATCAAGCCCTATTAGCATATTTCCAGGCATTTACAGATGCCATCTTTTCTACATTAATATTTAACCCACCAAGTCTTTCAAAGCCCATCTTTCCAAACCTCAAGTTGTTGTTTGTTTCTGGGGTAGCACTTACTACTTTATATCTAAACAAGCACTTGAATTTTTTCTTTGAGAGGAATTTTTACTTGGGGATTCATGGTGAAAGACAAATATTGAAAAACACCAAAAAAATAGCTGTGATGAGTCAGAACAGGACTGGAGGTTAACGTCCTTTTAACAGCAGTCATCAGCAGATATCTAGGGCAGGCAAACAGGCAGAATTTTCCAGAATTGTAGTTATTCAGGGACCACCTGAGTCCAAGAGGAGTCAAGACTATGGGTAACATGGTCTCAAGAGATAAATTTTTCATAAACTTCATTAGTTGCTTTTGGGATTCCTGTAACATCCCAGCATCTGCACCATCCCCTGGTGGTGCCTGACAAACCCCCCCTCCAGCCCCTCCCACGGGGACACGTGCCCCCAGTACCCCCCAGCAGCCCCCCAGGGACATCAGAGGGTCCTTTGCCAGCTGTCTGCACACAGGACTGCTCTGCCAGCCCCCCCCAAGGACCCCCCCATGGGGACACCTAAGGGTCCTTTGCCAGCTGCCTGCACCCAGGACCCTCTCGCCAGTCCCCCTGGACCCCTCGCCAGCCCCCACGGGTCCGACCCCCCACGGGGACACCCGAGCGTCTTTCTCCGGCCGCCTGCGAGCGGGACACCCCTGCCAGCCCCCCCAGGACCCCTCGCCAGCCCCCCTCGCCCCCCGCGGGGACAGCCGAGCATCCTTTGCCGGCCGCCCGCCCCCAGGACCCCCGGGCGGCAGGTACAGAAAGGTGGGTCCACAGGTTTAGCAACACCTTGTCCTGCCAGGAGGAATTCAGTGCAGGGAAAATTTGTGGCAATTGCAGACAGGCTGTGCAGAAGTTTATAGCTGTGCCTAAGCATACAAGTCACTAAATGAGACTTAATTAATAAAAATTAATTAGCTAGCATTAATCAAGGAAAATAAATGAGCAAATACTGTGATTGCAGCTGTACAGCAAGGCTGCAAAGGAAAGTCTATTCAAGATCCAGACTTGTACTCCAGCAGCATTCCCACCCTCTCTATTTAATGCCACCACCCTCTTAAAATTCAGGGCCAGGTCCCTGTAAGGAGTGGATCTGGCGACTGAGAGTTCAGCAGCTGCCAAGCACTGTATGTTTCAGCCCTGGGCTGCTTGTGAATTATGTGATGGATGTACCTGGCAATAGCGTTGTGCTCCTGTAATCAACGTGATTCCCAAGGACTGAGCTCCATTCACAATGAAATGTCTATTTTCATGAACTTGTCATGAAAGGATTATGTGCATTATTATAGTTATAAACTCCTCAAAATATGGGAGTTTTGAAAGAGGTGTGATCTTATGCTTGGCAACAGACTTCAATCTGAGAGAAGGCCCTGTATGCGAGGACTGTGTTAATCACAGTGTGCAGATGCAAGACCACAACTGTCACAGCACATGCAAAACAGTGCCTCCTGACCACATTTCTGTGAGAAACAACTGCTTCACAGACACTCAACAGGCAAGAGAAAAATTAATCATAGAATAAAAATATCAGCAGTGGAAAGACACGCTTTCATCCTGGGCTCACATGTATGAGAATAAAAATATTAAAAAATATTAAAACTACTGTATGTAGGAAAAAAAGAATTTTCTCATGAATTGAGCACATAAATTGATCTTAGGGAGCCTACTTTTATGCATGAGGTTTGAATCTGTCCTATGTGCTTTGATCTGTCAATACTGGATTTTTAAACTTTTCTACACATTGTAGGTGAAACATTTTAAAAAATGTATCTCTTTACACAGCCAGCCAAGGCATTAAATGTTTCACTAGAACGTTAAGATGGTATATGTCAGTTGGCCATTTCTAATTGTCTTTTTTTGTTGTTAACAAACCAGTAGGTGCATCCCCATCCCAGCATCCCCACCACCAGCTCCACCTCCCCGCCACCACCACCACCTTGACCCCATCCCCACGTCCCCACCACCACCTCCACCTCCCCACCACCGCAACCTTGACCCCATCCCACGTCCCCACCACCATCTCCTTGACCCCTCCCAACACCCCCACCCCCACCCCCCTCCCCCCCCCCCCCCGCCCCTTCCCCCCCCCCCCCCCCCCCCCCCCCCCCCCCCCCCCCCCCCCCCCCCACCCTTGCCCCCATCCCCACGCCCCCCCCCCCCACCCCCCATCTCCATCACCTTGCCCCCATCCCCACCACCATCCCCACGTCCCCATCTCCAGGTCCTTGACCCATCCCCACGTCCCCACCAACACCACCTTGATGGAAATCAGTCAGGCTTTACAGCTTTTCAATACCTCTTATGAGGGGAAGCAGTCAAGATCAGGGTGAACCCGGGTGGCCATGATCATCTGCCAGCGGACTCAGCCCATTAGATGTCCTCCTTTCTCGACTGATTCAGTTCCTGTCAGCCTGTTATTCAGAGCCCTGTCTGTGACACCAGTTGCAATGTCTTGCCCCACTCAGCGGACAACGAGGGAGGCAAATTGTCCCTATCCAGCGGTACAGGCTGTCCCTGAGGAGACACAACAGTGACTTGGAGGAACAATGCAAACCAAATGATTGCTTTTCCCCAAGAACAATCAATAAATGGTGCAGATAATGGTAGTTTGGCAACAGATTACAGAATCACAGAATCACAATGACACTGCCATAGGCAGTGGTATATTCTTGACTTTCCAGGAGAACTTCTAGGTTGCTGATAGCTTCCTAAAAGGAAATTCAAGTTTGGAAGTTCTTCAACAATAACTCACTGAATAAACTCTTCTCTACCAGTTTCCAGTTGAGGTGACTGGAGAAGAAGTAAGAGGAAACCCAAGTAATGCTTAATATGAAATAAATCACAATCAATATATTCAGTCTATTGAAACAGATTGTTAAAGGAAACTGCTCTTTTGTTAAGGGTAGATCCCAGGTCCTCTCCATTCAGCTAGCACAAATTCTGTAACCCTGCTGGTGTCTGCATAACCACTCAAGTTTTAGACATGTGGGAGAGTTGCTGTCAGGCTCCCAGACTCTGGAAACTTCGGAGCTCCAGTCCATGCCCTAAGGAGGCTTTGGTGTCTGAGGGAGCTGGATGGCAATCTGCATTCTCAGACAGCCAAAGGTGCTGACATTATGGCAAGGAGATGATGACAAAAAGATTTGTTACTCTCCTGGAAACTTTTCACGTGAGCTGTCAGAAGATGTGAGGAATTTGGAGCCCTAGACAATGAGAACAGACAGAACATTCCCAACCTGAAGGCTGACACTGGGTGACTTTGTTTATTTCTCAGCAGCGTCTAGAGGCTCTGGAAAATAAACTGGAGCGTGAGGACAGGCTGCTATCAGAGGGGAGTTCTGAATTGTGAGGCTTTTCTTTAGCTCAGAGAGCCACTTTGTAAATAGCGCCTTTTAAGACCTTGAGGGCTGTGCACCTCAGTGCTCATCTTGGACAGGTTCTTTCTTTACTGGCAGACTTCTGTTCTGCAAATGCTGTCACCCTCACCACTGACCACCACAAAGGGACTTACACTCATCCTGCAAAAGCAGTGTCACAGCAGAGCTGACCACTGAGCAAGTAAATAGCTCTGGGATGGCCCTCTTAATATGCCCTCCCGTGATTTGAGGCAACTTTCTCATATTCACAAACACCAAATATTGTCACTTTTCCCTTCTGATACTGTTCCTAATTCTTGCATCTTCCAGCCTGTGCACGAGAAGCAGTCGTATTGGAAGGTTTTAACTTACAGCTCTGCCCTCTCTCCTGGAACAAACATCTCTACTAATCCTTGGCACAGGCTGAGATACACTTACAGACATCATCAGAAGTGTTTGTGCTGTTATTTATATTACTAGTTTCATCTAGAGTTGTCACTAGCTTGTTTGCCAGTTCTGCTCAGAGCTACTGAGCTGGTACAGATTGATCTGCCATGGCAAACATCCTTATTCCTCACTTTTATGGGGTCTTTCCTATTTCCAAAACCACACTCAGCATCAGATATGCCCATCATCTTTCCTTGCAAATCCTTGAAAAACTGCTGTGTGGAGCTTCCCTGGGGCAGTTCCCAGTGTACTAATGGAAGCTCAATGCAGTCTGTATGAAGTGGGTAGAAGTGAAGATCACTGTGCTGCTGCACTGCCTATGTGTTCCCGTCATGGAATGGTTTGGGTTTCTGCTGCACAAGCCATTCCTGACAGAAATTTTTGTCCCTCTGGAAGCCTTGTTAGATGAAGATAGGTGCCAGAATTTCAGTTCCTTCACTTCCTAGTTTGGCCTCTTAATTCAGGCACTCCTTCTCTCCTGCAGGGAGGCTTCCTTAAAGGTAAATAAGGAACAGGACAGTGTTAATTACCACCAGTTGCAGGCTAAAAATGAAAATATTTATTGAAATAGAACATGGATTGCTGAAGTAGTGTAAGGGGATTTGATATATAAAAAAAGATTAAACAATAAAAAAAACAAAGAAATGTAGTATTTCACTGCGATACTTTGGTTTTACTCCAGTAAAATACAGAGATTGCTGTATGTACTGATGAATAGCAGTTCTTGATTTGACTTATGCCAGCCCTGACACATGTTCCTTTGGCTCATTTTAAGGACTGATGATGATGGAGAAATCTGTATAATATACACTAATCACCTCAGTAATCTTGAATATGGAGGAAGGTCATTTACTTATTTCAGGAGGGCTTTGATCTGGATGTTTTTAAACCTACCCGAACATGGTGTGTAGTGTGCCCCTGACGCTCCCAGGCTCTCTCTAACTGTTATCCAACACAATGGTTTTCCTAATGAGAAACATTAACTTAACTCCCATAGATTTTGTTGAATGGCTTTTATTATTTGGAGAACATTTTTTTGTTGTTGTTTTCCATTGCAGATCCCATTCACATATCAGTGTTTCTTGACCAAAAAGTAGATTTTGCCTTCTCCTTGGTTTGTCCCTCTTCAATTTGTATTTGTTCGGTGTAGCTGTGTAGAGAAAGCCTGTCGGTAGCAACAAGGTTTGTGGAAAAAGGCAGTAAAGAAGGGTCCACAGTTACTTGTGAAACAGTATGTGAGGCTAAATACAGGGAGAAAATTCAAAGGGTAAATCTTTTTCCAGAGGAAGGAGTTTAATTTCCAAATAATACCAAACTCTGCCCGTTTCATTCAGCAAGAGAAATTCTCTGAATTAGTCGCATTACCTTGAAGCTACAGATTTACAGATTGAGATTCTGGCTTTCAGAATGAATTCTTTAAAGGAAGTAAGTCATGTACATAGCTAAGTACAACAGAACTGTCAAACTGCATCCCCTGACTTTGTCTGAATTGCGTTTTGTCGGGTGCGGGCTGGCTAGAACACAGCGTATATGATATAGAGCTCTGTGACGTATTTGAAGAACTGGAGGCAGTGGCGTGGGAATTGAGGGAATTTGGGGGGAAAACTGGAGAAATAGAGGAAATTTGGAGGAAAATTGAGGGAATTTGGGGGAAAATGAAGAAATAGAGGAAAGTTGGGGGGAAATTGAAGGAATTTTGGGGAAAATTGGAGAAATAGAAAAAATTTGAGGGAAATTTGGGGGAAAATTGAGGGAAATTGGGGGGAAATTGGAGAAGCAAAGGAAAATTGAGGGAATTTGGGGGGAAATCGGAGAGATAAAGAAAAAACGAGGGGAATTAGGGGGCAAAAGGAGGGAGTTTCTGGGCTGACGTTCGGGAGCGAAGAATTTTACGTCAAGCGGTTTCACTGTTTGCCTTTGTTTTGGCAGGTCCTCCGCTGACCCCCTTTGGAACGGGATGACATTTACAGTGAGCCCGATTAGTAGCGAGCAGGATGCCAGAGCCGGTGTTTCGAAGGCAGCATCAGAGAGCGTGCATTCACGTCGAGTTTTTGCAGATGGTGAGAGGAGGCGCCGACAGCCAGAGACCCTGGCAAAGGAGCGGTTTGAGGAAGTGATGCGGTCCTTGGCCAGGCTGATGTCTAGGAGCAGAGTCTTGTATGATAGTTGGGTTAAGAGTTTTTCAATGTTCTCGCAGGTCCTTTGCCGGCTGCCCTTGGATGAGCCATTGAGGTGAGCTTAACATAACCAATTGTGAATTATTAGGCTCGATAGTAGGAGGTGGTGGAAGTACGAAAGGAACAGAATGTGACCCCAAAAGGCAATCTGAGTGGGGGGCGACAAACTTAAAGGCCACTTATTGGTGCCCTCGCTCAAGCCCAGGGAAAGGAAGCGAGAACGTGAAGCTCGGTCCTCATGGCATGAATCTCGGTTTAACCAGTCACCATGGCTGACTACTCTAATTTCCACATTGGCCGGACCCCTTGTAATGTTATTATTGGTTCTGACTTTTGGACCCTGTATTAATACTAAAGTTAGAACCTTTGTTAAAAGCAGATTGGAACAAGTGAAACTCATGGCCCTGAGACAATCAGAATTGGAAATGAGGATTATAC
>WUAM01001522.1:0-26733 GCA_024336885.1 Actenoides hombroni
GGGGGGGGCGCGGTGGGGGGGGGGGGGGGGGCGGGGGGGGGGGGGCGGGGGGGGCGGGCGGGAGTGGGGGGGGGGGTTGCCCAGTGTGGGGGGGTTCCCAGTTGAGGGTTCCCAGTTGGGGGAGAGGTTCCCAGTGGAGGGTCCCAGTTGGGGTTCCCAGTTCCCAGTGGGGGTTTCCAGTTCCCAGTGGGGGTTCCCAGTTCCCAGTGGGAGGGTTCCCAGTACCCAGTTGGGGTTCCCAGTTGGCACTGGGAGGGTTCCCAGTTAGCAGTGGGGGGGTTCCCAGATCCCAGTTGGGTTCCCAGTTTGGGGTCCCCCTGCAGCTGGGGGCAGGGCTGGTTGGGGGGATTCCCAGTTACCAGTGGGGGGGTTCCCCCCTTATTAACACATCACATTCTATATTTTCATTTGCCTTTTCTCTTTTCCCAAGAAAATATAATTAGGATTAGTATTGTTTCTTAATAGGGGGATGGAACAGAAGGAAAGAACTACAGCAAAAATTCCAACCATATGCCTGACTACATAGATACCAGCCAGGAGAAAATGAAGTTCTGTATGTTTGGTTTCCTGATGCTATTTTTTTAATTATTTTTTTTTTTGAAACCTAAGCAATCATTTCCATTGTTGTTCACTGACTTTTTCTTTTACATTTTTTGTTCCATGTGTAAAGTATCTGTCAGATGAAGAAGATTTCAGAGATGCACAAACCCCTTAGGACTTCTTATCACTTTGAACTTCCAGTGAATCCACCTGGCTATACAAAGGTTTTTCTTGAACAAAAAAAATTACGTTCAGGTGTTAAATTATTCACAGGTCCCACAGTCATTATGTCCAAAATATATTGGGGAAATACATTTTATATGGTGAAAGATTTAACATCTAAAGAGAATCTTGACATTGTCATTGACCTTAATGCAACAGCACAATTGTACCTACTGACGCTGACTCTAGTTTTGTTGCACACAGATTATAGGGATAAAACTACAGGAATGGGTTGAAGTCCTTTTCAGGTTCTGTTTCTTAGTATATCTGAACATTTTAATTGAAAATGACTTTAAACACCTCCTGCTGAAGTTCAAGCTCAACATCCTGCAAAAGTGGGTGATGCTGGATGCTTGTCTTGACACAACGAATTTTGCCACCACTCTCAGAAAAAACTAATTTACGTTGTCACAAAATATGAGTATGACCAAAGTACCCTTTACTAATGGAAACTTGAGTCTCTCTTTGAAAAACAAGGAGCTAAATCATAAAAAGATACATAGATGTTAACTTCTCTTGTACCTCTCCATGCACGCCCCCCTCCCCTTTTTTTTTTTCTTGTTATTAAAGAAACCCAAAATTCTACGGAAAGCAATAGGAATTTTGTGAATTAATACACAGGCCTCCCCTTTCATTAACTGCTCTCTCCTCTCTCCTGAGTTCTACCTGCTCCAGTGTCAGCTCCTGTGTGAAAGAAAAGGACATACACAACACCTACCAAGGGTGATCAAAATATTCAGACAGAAGTCTCACCACTAGTGATTCAGATAGGAAGCTGGAGTTCAAAATGTTAGATAATTAAAATCTCACAGCTTCTGTTATGAATCAGCTCACAGTTACAGACCTTGATGGTAGAGTTCCTCAAACAAAGACACAATTAGGGGTGTCTAAAATTTGGCCTTTTAATTATGTAATATAAACTAACTTCTCCTGTGCTAGTGCACTACACATTATCCGCTGACACCATGTCTCAGGCCAGGAAATTTACACTACATTTGCTAAGAGCTGGAAGAATGCACAACACAGGCTGAGAAGGATTTCGTACAGCCTCACTTTAGTCACTTTAAATCAAAAACCATAAATAATTTTAAATATAGTTTTGCGAGTGTACATAAATAACGAAGAAAGGAAAATAAATAAAGCACACTTGACATGAAAATGAAATTAAACCAGAGTCTCATTGAATTCAATAGCAGCAATCTAATACTTACTCAGTTTTATATGCTTTCGAAATGAAAACGGCCAATAAAGATAGTTAATTGAACCTCCCTATCTGACCTTTATCTATGTGGTTTTATTACCTTTGTTATGCAGGGTAAAAAAGACTAATGCCCTTATTCCTGGTGCTTTCAGCTTCCCGTATCTTTTTTGGACAGCTATCTGTAATCCTTTTAGTTTGACAAATCACCACATTATTTTGGATATTTACATTTCAAATCAGTTCAATGTTTACATGCTTCTGCTTGGCTCCTATTAGATTGTTCCACGGGGAATAATCTCAAAATGTTAATTTACATCCCTCAAATTGATGAAACAGTGGGACAGGAGCCATCAGAATGAATGAAGACACTACACTCAATTCTCTTTATTGGCACCTGAAATCTTTTGAAGAGTAGCCTCCAAGACCTCTTTTCTGTTTAAGTGCCAGCTGAAAAGCATCTGGCTGCTTATCCTTCGCTAGAAAATGACAGCAAGAAGCTGAAGCCACACACAGCTGGCATATTAAATCAATTCAGTACCTGCATAAATATTCTTTACTAGCTAAATGTGTCTCTCGCCAAAGCCAATGCAACTCTCACCCCCATGTTTTCATAAGAAGTTAAACATTTGTAAATTATAAATGTCCTTAATTTAAATATCTGAGAACCATCCAAATACATGTAAGCAACATGAAAATTGGTATCACTTAGAGGAATCTCTTCCTCTCAAAGCAACCAATTTTTTATTTTTTTTTTTTTTTCATTTGAGAGAAATTAATTCAAGCCATTAAGGAAAATACACTTCTTGCCTTCCTTGAAAAGGAATAAGAAAAACCTATTTGCAGTAAAATGCTGTCAAGGGTTAGGACTGGGCTAGCAACTAGATGACTGACAGATGCTCTCTATTAATGATGCTCCCTTCCCAGAAGAGGAAGAGAAAGGGAATAAGGGAGAGAGATTTATGGACTGGAAAAGAAAGATAGAACAGCTTTACTTGAAAAATAACGATACAATGAAATATATACAAAACCAGTACTGAACCCAATCTCCTTCCCCATGGCACTTACATCACCGCTGATGTTGTGGAGCAGACACTGGGGAAGTCCCAGACTGAACTCAGTGGATTCAGGAGCTGGATTCTGGAACTGGATTCAGAAACTCATGGATTGGAATCAAAGGCAGAAGGGACAGAGTCCTCGTTGGATGCCAGCCATTGAAGAAGAGGCTTGACCCTTGTGACCCATCAGCTTTATACCAAATAGGACAAACATGGAACAGGATACCTCACTGGTCAGTTCAGGGTCACCTGTCCTGTCTGCTCCTCCCCGTAGGTGCAGCCTCTTGCTTTACAGCACCCCAACAAATACAAAATTTAACAGTGACCTTGGTCTGCACAGGAGCAAGTGTAAGCAAGAGCCTTTCTGCACACCCCAACCCTTGGTAGTAACAAAAACCACCAACCATTATCACTGCTGGAAGCAGACACTGTCTGCAAAAATACATCATTAACTTCAGACAGTGCAGTTAGCTAGAAGAATTGAGCTGAGAAGTAAAATCACTAAACAGAAGTAGTTCTATTCTAACCCAAACCAGGACAGATGCTAAAGCTGCTTTCTTATCCTAGAGCTCATCCTGAGAGTAATTAATATCTTCTACTGACTTCAAAGAAAATTGAAGTTGCAGGTCCATAGTGTTCAAAGCAGTCTTGCTATGTTTGACCCAAAATCCTGCATAGAATCTCTCCCTTGATTTCAAACTGAATGCTTCCCATCAGTTTACCATGAGAAAGAAAAGTTAATCACAGAGATCTTGCAGGATTTCAAAACCTTACCCTAGGTTACTAGGGTAAGGTGATTAAAAATAGGATGCTCCTATTTATAACATAAGACACCACACTAAGAAAGTATGCAAAATATCTACAGAAAGGATCAAAAAGAAAAGTGAATATAAGCATTCTGGATCACAGAGAACATGTGGATATGTGATGTGTCTGTCACTTTGCGTTGGTGCCTACAGGACTGTCTCTACCATTTTGTTCAATGCCTTTTGAATATTTTGAAGTCTCTCGCATGGTTCTAGTTTACATATAGATATATGGTGTGAAAAACACACAGAGGACAATGTAATCTGGTCGTATGAACCTCTACAATGAGGTACAAAACAAAGACAAGCTGGTGCAAAATAGTTTCAGAATAAGAAACTTGAATACGAAAGACTTGCTTTGCACAAAATAAAAAAAAATCAAGGTGGCAAACAAATCTTCATGTTGGTGGTGTGGATTTTAAAGAAGTTTTATCAATTGGCTGGTAGAATATATCCTGACAGAGAGCCTGTGACTGGCATCTTCACTCATCTGACAAAATGCTGCATCACCGGATTGCCCTCTGAGGAATTCTGGCAATGCTGCCATTATTTCAAAAGCTCTAACAGGATGGTCATCTGGCTATGACATTTTATCTGTGTGTTACACAGCTGATAAGAACTCCACAGAGGTTGCAAAAACAGGGCCATCTGCCCCAGTTACAATTTCCCTTGCTGCTACCATCACATGAAGCAACCTAAACCTAAAGCAACCGCAAACTCAACAATCAACCCATGCATCACTCCACGTACTGGCAAACTTTCTAGATGAACACCAGCACCCAGCGTCATATAGGTACAAATCAGAGCCAGACTGAAATATAAGATGTGTTGCTCAACCACAATGTGCAGGAGCCTTTGACGTGGCAGCTGTGCTAACATTATTACCTATTTATTTTTGAAGCTGTGTTACACTACAAAATCCTGTTGTGTGATCAGCTTCAAGCTGATGTGTAATCTTTGCTGTGCATTGCTACTGCTGTCACTTTGAAGAAAGCGACGGTTACCGTGGCAGGATTTTACTGGAGCCTGAAGAGATCACAGAATAAAAGGATGAAAGGAACTAAAATAAAAGGGTGAAATGCATGGAAATCCAGTGTTTTCTTAAGCTTGATAAAGATCTGCTTAGTTAGTGAAACAGTTGCTATACTCTTGATTATTAGTGAAACAGTTGGTATACTCCTCAGAGTAAATTATGGAGAAGTTTAGGTTAAAAACAGGATACTATGCTTTTCAGGAACAGAGTTAACCCCACACTCCAAGCTACAGAGGTAGTAAGAACATCAGTCCTGTCTTAATTCTCAATGGAGAAAGAAAGAATTAATTCAGCAGCCAATTACTGCTTTTTATTTTTACTATTAGCTTAGTGCTTTGGAGAAGGACCTGGATTGTATCAGGTATGCTACATGCAGAAAATATTTGATGCCCCAGAGACCTTATAATTTTGATATAAAACAAGAGACAGTAAGCAGACACAGAAAAAGGGAGGTGGGGGAGTGCAATATAAATGAGATAGTGGTAGTTTTCTTTGACAGGCATTAATAACAATACACCAATAACCTAACCACAGATAATTACTGTCATCGTAGTTTTGAAGTGTAATTGAGAGAAGACAATGAGGTACAAAATGTTCTTCATTAAAAATCCACAGAACTAATCACAATATGGAAGAAGACATTAAGAAACTTGTTTGAAAAAAAGTAACAAGCAATCAAGTCTTCATGGGCTGAGCAAAGGTAGGAGTCAAAACTCTTTACAGCTAATGAGAAATGGGGCACTAAGTCAGAAAGGAGTAAAAGGCCTTGGAAATGAAAACAAGGTTTGGTTTGATGTGTCAAGAAAGGAACATCAAGTGAACAGAATAAGAGAGGGTAGTGTCAAGTGGGGCAGAGAAAAGTATTTTTTCAGTTTTTCTGGGATAATACAAAAGGGACAAAACCTAACCCATGAATGTCAGAAAAGAGACTATCAGAGTTAACTGTACCATAAAATAATGATGGCTTGGACAACCATTTTAGCTAAGTGGTTGAAATAAGAGATCATATAAAAGTTGCCATGCAGAACAAGTCCGCACCATTTAGCTAATCACCTGCATGCAAAGCCCAAGAGGGGTGAAGGACCATCAGCTTTCTGGCTTGAATAACAGGAAAGACATCCCACAGGGCTGATAAAGAAAGCAGACTACTGATGAACAGTTGTGCAGAAAGACTGATATAATCACCTCTACTGACTGATAGTAATAATGATTAGTGATTAATACAGTCTTCTTAGCCATCTTCAGAATGAGCTTAAACTGGTGGAACTAGAGCAACAGGAAAACTTCAAAGGATAGATGCAGGAAAAGACTGTCTAGAGGGGCAATGTAGTATTTCAGACAAAGACAATGACAGTCAAATGTCTGAGTATTATTTAGCACACGAAGCTCTGGAAACATAAAATATATTACAAGTCTACACATGGCAAATTAGCAGCACATTTGTCTATCAGCATCTAAATGAAAAAAATCCAAAAAACAGATAACACACAAACAAATTTAACTCTTTTAACTCAGTACACTGATCTAAAACTTTTGGTGAGACTAGGAATCCAAAAATCTACTGCTCTGGATCAGTAGTTTGAGGCAAAAAGAAAAATTCAAATTTGGACAAAGAACAGCACATAGTTTCTACCGTTTGTTTCAAAGAGATCTGGTACAAGTAATGCAAGTAATGCACTGCATTTACAAAAAAACCCAAATTAATTAAAAAAACAGAAAGTATCATGCCACCATTATACATTTCTACTAACAAGCACTGGAAATCGAAGAGCAACAACTGTAACAAAAACTAGAGCTGGTGGACACAGAGCAAGAAGGGGCAATTCTTCTGATGTTCTGGTGAATACGGAGAGGGATTCAGGAAATAAGCTTTTGAGGATGTTCATACTGTGAAACCAAGAAAATACACCTTGAATCATCTTTCTGGAGAATAACTTAAAAACATTATAGGAAGACTTCCATCTGCAAAAAAATGAGATAACAGGAGTGCTCATTTCTGAGGGAAGTGTTCCTTTACAAGAAACTCAGTATTTAAATCAAACAAATGTTTACCTTGGAACCAACTTGCAACCCAGAATAATTATTTAATAGAAGAACAATCATTTAATAGAAGAACAGCTCAAACACGGTATCATTTCTTTCTTAGTAGAAAACAGTTTTTAAAATATACCAGTCAGCTCTAGCAAATGACAATGGATATCTTGCAAAATGATGAAAGGGACTTATGGTTGAAGAGAGAGTTTGCTTCTGCAGGCAGAAGTCTTGCGTTAACCTGAATCACTGCAAGTGCTGCACACCAAAGGTATCTGAGCACACAGGTTCTGGGAAGTGCTCAAGTATGAATCTGGCAGCATTGCTGACAGATACATCCAGACTCACACATAATTTCAAGGATCAAGTGTAAATGGCACTTTTATGGCTGAAAAGTAAGGAAGAGGACAGCTGTGGGAGAAATTACCAGGGAGGAAATGGGAGACAAAGATAGCAATAATACAGCGTAACATTTATAGTAAAAAATACTTTTAGAACTTTCTAATAATTTAGAGTTTAGAAGAAATTTCTTGATGTAAATACAGAAATATTATGGCAGCTTGCAAGAGTTAGCTAAAAATGAGATAACGAAGGTAAAACCTGATGAAAAATGTGGATGATGTATGTCCCCGGAGAAAAAGAAAAAAACAACAACATAACAGCATAAAAATCAAAGCAAAAATAAATGTTGCTAAGGAAAAAAATGGAACCAAGCTGCTAAGCAAGGACTTAGGGAAACCATTAAAGAACAGGAGTGGAAATTCAGTGTCAGACAACGCTGATATATTGCTGACACCCCGAATGATTTTTTTTGTCTCACAATCCACAAGAGAAGCTGAAGGTCACAGAAGAATGTGTGGAATAAATTTTTCCAGTAAGAAAGTGAAACATGAACACGTCTTAATATCACTTCAAGGTTAACAATTAGGAACTCAGCATAATTAGAACCTGACAAAGTCATAAGTACAAATGAGTGATATCCCACAGAAAGAAAACTGAATTAAAAAGAAAAGCTGACAGTTCTGAATAGGAGAGGATTACAGTTGCGTTAATAACATGTAAAGACTTCTTTCCCTCAAATTAAAAATGGTTGTGGCTCTAATTCTGAAGCAATTTTCTGGTGGGAAGACAAGAACTGGAAACTGACTAAAGGTATATAACAGAACAAGCAAGCTTTGATAAAACCTTGATTTATATAGAAAAATATAAGAGAAAAAAATGAAAGGAGAAAAAATTGAAAGAGAAATTATCATCACCTGGAACTGGGAACTCAAAGACCTGCACATCTGTGCACACACAAAGTGAAAAGTCGCAGAGGCTGCCAGAGAAGGACAGGAGTAGCCATTCCAGCACCCATAAGAAACATGTTACCAGAGGAACGGTGCTTCGAGCATCACAGGGAGGCATCAGCAAAAAAAAGCGTAAACAGAGGTAGCACAAAAATCACTCAACTTGAGATGCAGTTAAATTCTTCACTGATTTTGCTTCTGTGCAACTTCAGGTTAGGGAGGGAAAAGGCATTTTATTTCAACAAGTCTCTAAGGCAGGGTGCGAGAAAACAAACAAGCAAAAAGAAAAGCAGCAAAGAGATTCTGTGCTCTGAGAATTCAATACTTGTTTTGATATAGGAGTGGAGCTTTTAACAGTTTGACATCAGACCAGTGAGAGTCATCGATGTAAACGAGGCAAAGGGAAATGATCAATGCTTAGCAGCTTGGAAGCTCTAAAGGCTTGAAATACGTTTTAAAAAAGTGAGGGAGAAAATTAATTTGAAATATAAACATTTACTTACAAAAGCTACCAGCAAATTCAGATCCTCAAACAAGGAAGACAGATTTCAAGATGAATCAGACATTGGAGGATAAAGAATCACCAATTTTTCTTTTTTTTTTTTTTTAATTATAAATTTTCAAAGTTTAACATTCAGATATCAAAACAAGTTTCTCCTCGGCAGCTGCTACTTCAGCAGTCACTTTCTCCTATGCTTTTAGCAGAAGAGCCTCAGAAGATACATTTTTAAGGGGAAAACAGATTTCAGTACTATTGGCAGAAAGCACAGATAAACATCAACGGCTAATACTGCATCCAGCACTTAAATAGGTCATATGTGTGTGCACGTGGCAGTGACTCTACTGTTGAAGCTGGTTTGAAACTTGCACACAGAGGACTAAAATTTGGATCTGTTATCCTTAAAAAAACAAACAAAAAAAACCCTCCAAAACTCCTAATCAAAATACCTGTTAAGTATTGCAAAAGGACATCTCAAAATACTTTGTCTTGGAATTCTGCCTCATCTCCCTGACATGTGGGCAGCAGCTTTAGGAATTATCCAAATACTGCCTTCACACACAGTGGAAAGATTCCCACTTCTAGGGAGCTCTCATGAATTCAACATTCACAGCACAACAACAACAACAAAAAATCAAACTCAAAAGTTAGTTCTAGCACTCAGCATAATCAAGTTGTGGTTCATTTAAATAAAAGGAGATACTTAAACTCTTCAGGAATTTAAGACTTCCCAGGTACCTTCCTTCCCTCACCACACTGAGTGTAGAAACCCCAGTGAATCAATGAACAGAATGGGAAAAGGGATAAGCAGAGAAGTAGGATGAAATAGGAGGAACAAGTGAAGCTGAGGGGAGAAACGCAAAATGTCAGCAGCAAAGTTGGCAGACGCTTGAGAGGAAGAAATACTGAGCAGAAGTCTTGATGTTTGCACTCAATAGCCACCTCAAATGGAAAATTATTTCCTTTTACTTGCTGATTTTATGTACCTTGTCATTCTTAATTTCACAAGTGTTTTAGTCACACTGTGCACTGCAAATATTTTTAGCAAAAACTGTGCAGCTCCAAGCTTCAAGAAATATATATATATTGTTACTTTTACCAATATCTTATAAGTTTTGTCTCATTTTAAGAGGAACTATATTGCCTACCATAAATTATGTCACTTAATTACCAGTTGAATCCACCATTTTTCTGGAAAGCAGATTCATGCAAAAGCCTGAAAGGAACAACCAATCTTATAGGCGTTTGTTTGGGGTTTTGTTTTTTTTATATTGATCTACATCTTCTGGTTCTGCACAATTTCCCTGGTAACAACAACATTAACTACAGATCTTTTCAGCCAACTACAACTCCATTGAATTTTTCTTTATTTATCTCAAATGTGTGTGGCCACGCTGACTTTCATCTCATGTAAGCAACTGCTGTGAGGAGCACCTGCAATATTCTTCTCAGAGCTGTTATGTGCCTGTTGGTCACTTGTGTTGCAACCCTCATTAGACAGGCAGTGTGAACTCAGACCAAGGAGAACTCTCCTTTGTGTCCATGGTACACAACTTTAGGACCCCACATGTCCATTCCGCCACAGGACAGCACTGCAAAGACTACCAACAACGGTTCATCTTTGGGTATTGTCCCACAGCACTACACTTGCAGAACATGAAGAGATCTGCACAAGCAACGCCCATTCATGCTCTTCTGTATCTGGGTCAATGCTGTGCCAAAGACCTCCTGATTCTCTCAGATGACAATGGAGCTAAGAGCCCATGCACAGTGCTGGTATGTTATTTCTAAAAGCCCCAAAACACCTGTGTGAGAAAAAAAAAAAAAGATAAATCTGTATTTTCACACACACATGTATATATTTGTTCACTCATATTTTATACACATGCAAAGATGTATGCGTTTTTATATGTATGAACATATATGTCCGTAGCTGTATAAACTGTATAAACGTGTGTGGGTATATAAACACACATGCACATGACATTTAGTAAAAAAAAATCAGTTTAGGAAAATTTCTGTGTGCATCTTGCATCGTCATCCAAAATGTAGCCCCTGCAAAATACTACTCATTTCACAATAAATATATGAACATTAAATATAGCTGGTTTAGAGAAGAAAAGAGCTCTTACCTGCTTTGCCACTGTTACAGTGCCAGGTGCCATGGTAACTACAGAAACAACTGCGGTGGCATCGTGGGTTTCCAAACCCAACTCAATGATTTGCTGCAGGATGTTTACGGCTGTTGGATCAAGTCTTTCACCTTATCAGAAAGACAGCAGCCATAAGATCATTACAGTAAAACAGCTCTAAGGGTAAGTGAACATAAGTGCCACAGGCACTCTTTCCCCTCCTGCGCTAACCCCGACTCACAGAGCTGGTTATAAATTTCAAACAACTCAATAACATGACACTTTAGTAATAGATCTATGGCAGGAAAATATTCACAATTGCCGGAGGAATGCATGAAGCAGCAAGTGAAGCCCCAGTGATCATTTTTATGCCTCTCTGAAAGAGATCTAAAAGAATACATTGAATAAACAATAGGTACAACTTGTAGCAGGACCTGTAAATTAGGATGCTGCAAGACTTTACAAATCCAAACGTGTATTTGCCACACATTTGGCTTAAACAGAACCCAGGCTCTATACCTATAACCACAACAGCTATTTGGTGTATTACAAACCCGTGTTTGCCATCTGTCTGGCCATTTGCAACACCCCTCAACCTAGAAGTAGTACTGTTACTGCTAATGTGCTGAAGGAATAGTTAATTCCTTAAGAGAGCTCATGCTTATCATTTTATAATCATGGGATAAGAAAAGGTTTGCCCTCTTTTTTTTTTTTTTCCCCCCAAAAATCCTCTTGCAATGTGTAGCCCTGCCAAAAGAAAGGCAAGTTTACAAGGAAAACAACGACCCTGACATAGCTGTACTCTCACTTTCCTCAAAGTGTGAAAAGGAAAGATCTGAATGCTGGACAAAGTTTTATGCTACATGGGAATACATATCCACATGCCCAGTGTCAGCCTGAGAGATTTGCCAGAAAGGGAAGAAAACTGCCAAGGTCACGTTAAAGGTGCCTTATATGTGCTGCAGTCACTGTTGGAAGTAGGAAAGAAAGAAAATAGGATAAAGATCATCTCTTAAACCCCAAACCCTTTCAAACTGGGGTTGATACTATGATGGGGATGTAGGCCAGATCATTTAATTTCAAATAGAAAGTAGTTACATTTCATTATCTACGTAAGAAACAAGTTTATCCAAGTGCTGAAAGATGTTTGCTTGCTTTATTTTTATTCCTATGTAACTGCCTTTAGACGAGGTACTACTGTTTTTCATACCTAGAGGAAGTTTGCTGGAAGAGTATCTGAAGTTGGATACACTGAAAAGTGAATCATTCTATTCTGAAAACTACAGCCTCGTGCTTAACATTCATATTTATTTTAATTTATATACATCAAAACTTAAGAAGAGTTCTCAAGAGGTTTTTACTCATTCAGAATTCCCAGTCATTAAAATAAAAAAAATATATAGAAATTGTCATTAATGTAATTTAATTGCATTTAATGAAAATGCAATTCCATTTAAATGGAAAATTCAATTAAAAGGAAATCCCATTAAAAGTGAGTTTTTGAAATGTATCTGTATTATGAACTACAAAGACTACAATGGTAAACAATTCCAAAATGCTATCGTCTGAGAACCAATGCATTTATTTTTATACGTATAAAACCAAACCAGAGGAACAGTTGCCCTAGTCTCTGATGCTTTAACACTCTCAGAAACCTGGATGTTTTTCTTTTATTTTCTCCTCTCTCTCCTCCTTTTCTCCTTTCCCCTCCTTTTCCCCCTCCTTTCTCCTTCTCTATCTGATACAGAATACTTTACTTAGTTTTGTGTGCTGTCAGAATTAAGTTTGTTAGAACTGTTTTGGGAATATGGTAAATGAGCTATTCCACCACATCACTTCTGCAGTCTGGCCAAGTTAAGCAGGGAAGAAAAATAATAGCTAGAGAATTGCCATTAGATACACACCATATACTCTGCCAAGATAGGTGATTTCACAATGTATTTAATAACAGAGGCAGGAAATTCTACACACCTGATAACAAAGTGCAAAGCAAAGCATAAGTATTAATGACTTAACAATATAGAAATTCATAAAGAATGGTTATTTCACATTTTTCTTTGAGGATAATTAATGAAATTCCTCAGAAATAAGCTCTGGTTGACAAATTTCATAATTTTCAATAGTTTCACAGGAGATCATATATTGCCCAGTATACTCCAATGAATTCAATATGTACAAAGAAAGATGTATTTTGTGTTCCAACCTAAAAAAGGTAACTTACCATACTCAGAAATATATCTAAGGTTCTGCAATGCAGCTACAGAAGCTTGAGTACCTTGAACATCCTCTCCAGCCTCTGTGATATGGAGATACCCAGTGGATGCTTCTTCAGAAACTTCAGCAATTAACTCGAAGACAAAACCCAGCTGAGGAGTGAATAATCTCACTCTCATTTTAGCAACTTAGAGAACAATGGAAGTTCCTAGTTTAAAGGAATGGGGTTTAGACAACAAATATTCTAAGAGTTATAGAAACACTGAGTGAAACAGAATTCAAGAAGAATATTACATTGGAGTTGTGATATCGTCCCATAGTCATCTTCTAGATTCTACTTCAGAAGATGTTTTAAGCACGCTGAAGTATCTTGACTTCATTTTTGTTGCACAGTTATTTTAGAACTAACAACAGACTTTTACTGTATCTGGGTCTAGTAAAGACCTCTTGGGTAAAATTAGTTTTTCATGCATGTCCTTGCAGATCTGATAAAATGCCTCTGAAGTTTGAAAATGACACCTTGTTTTAGAAAAATTACCCTTTCCATAACTATGTTTTTTTTCAAGACAAGCTGTCAATATATATTCCTGCTCTGATGGGACTTTATAGCTGTTTCAGCAGGAGAGACACAGTTGCATCCTGGATGTCCTCTTATTTTTTCAGGTTTGGGCATATGGTGGGAGACTGCACACAGAAACATTTGTGAAATGCATGTAGATACCAGAATTTGAAGGACTGTATTTTAAAATGCTTGCCCTTGTCCATATAAAACCTACTCCAATTTTTTTTCTCAATGTATTTCAACATATTTGCCCTCTTCAAAGACCTACTTGGAGGAAGTATCTTTCAACTCTGATGGTGTCTGTGACTTACATTGTTTTAGGCTCACCAAAACCAAAGCTTAGCACATGTTTTAAGTAAATCTGAACTAACACTCTTGCCCTGTAAATACTCTTTTATTTCAAACCATAGACTACCTTAGAGACTGTTTTTAATGCCTACCCCATTACATATCGTTGCATCTTCAAACAGAAATTGTATGATATATATTATGTAAATTATGATTTACGTATAGACCAAAAATCTACAAGGCTGGGGTCTCTGACAAGGTTCAGCTTTAAATATTGGTTTCAAGCTGTCTTGCAAAGCCCTGGTGTGTCAGCCTCCAGGACACAATGCAAAACCACAGTGCACTGTACCCTTCCAGGAAGCACTGGGATTTCTTCTACGTGCTTATAAACAAAACTGAGATCTTAAATATTTAATATATGCAGTAGTGCCAGATTCTAATTTTTTTTTTAATGTATCTTTCCTAAGACACCTTTCCTATCTTTCCTATTTAAATGTATCTTTCCTAAGATATCTTTCCTATCTTTCCTGTTCTATTTTTCTCAAGCAGGAAACAAACATGCTTCTTTTTTGTTAAGTTTTTTTGGCATGTTATCAAAGCAAACTCGGAAGAGTTAACAATGTAATGTCATCTTCACCCAACTATCTTTGCTTTTTAGGGTTTCTATTGTTTATGTTAACATACAAAACTGTAAACCTGAGTTCTCTGTCTATATACAAAATGATGCATAGCATGAATTTAGCACAATGTTTACTGAGTACACAGGATTACAGGTAAAAAACTGAGCATGACGAAATCATAAGCATCCAATTTTCTACACTAGATTAAACAGCTTTTACTTGTTTTGCTTGTGGAAGTCATTTGGTCAAATGTCAAATCTCAGCTGCTTGTAATTATGCAAATAAGTATATCTCCCCACACACACACTTTTGACTACAGCAGAACAAAAATAATCTGCATGTGATAAATTCTTGCATTAGGTGACCAGAACTCTCTCTAACAAATCTAATGGCCAGGGAAGTGCGTTATGGCACTTCAGGAACCATGCCACCAGATGGCTGGCTCCACATTATCATGACATCAAATGATGATTCTTGCCCATCACGTTCAAATTCTTCAAATAAAGTGTCATAAGCTGCTTATAAGCCAAGCCCTCCTTGCACATAGTCTTTTATGACTAACTAAGGTGATTAGAAAAAGCATTCCGTTTTACAGTAATGGAAACCTACCATATGGTATTCTATGAGATGAAAAGAAATAAACTTTTTATTTTGAGGAAACAGAACGTAACTACACCTAGGTGCTAAGGTCTTTCACTTACTATTCCTATACAATTTCCTTTATTTGCTCTCAATCAACTGTAAGTCTTCACCAAACTTCACTATTAAGCAGAAGCTCAATACTCCATCTCTAGACAAAACTGAAACAGTCTCCCTATTAAGGGAAACTCAAAAGCTCACAAAAGTAAATTACCTTTTTTCAGATTAGGACATAAATATTATCAGTTACAGAAAACAAAATTAAATATTCATTTCACACCAAGCTATAGTATTAGGAAAAACCTCCTGTTGTGAAAGAGAGGACATTTTTCCACACTACTTTGATATTAGAGCTATTACAACAATGCATGAGATAAATTAAAGCTGAAACTTTTGTCGTTACGACTTTAATTGAAGAACAAATAATGGAAATCTAGAATTAAACTGGTAATATAAAACTCCATGACAGTGACTTGATATAAAAGCTCAGGAAAGCTAATTTCTAGACGAGTCTTTAAAGTAATAGGCAACATGCAGAGAAAGTCAACAAATTTGCACTTTATCAAGTTTCAACACCAAAGCTGATGTTTGCAACAAAAATAACACACACAAATATTATAGAGTTCCACAATTTTTTCCCCATCATGTGCTTTCCAAACAATTTATTTATTGGCCTAAAATGTCCATTAGACAACTATTATTTTCTGTTAAAAAGAAGCATGTGATGACAGCGGTGTAATAGAACATTGAGGCCACAAGTGGATCACCACGTCTGTGATGCATAAATGGCTGCACAAACACAAAGAGAAAATCTGTCTCCCAGAGAGTGCAGAAATAAAAGAAAAAAATGGATGGTGCAAAGTATCAGTGAAGAGAAAAGTAACAATTTCAGGAAAAAATTTATGCGACTTGCCCAGCACAAAGCAAGTGAAACTACAAAAGGAAGCTATCAAATGGGCAAGTAGGCAGGGTCTCACAAAAAAACTAGTGGGTAATGCATATATAATACTCTTGTCCCCTATGCAGAATACATCAACTTCTTATAGTATTTGTTTTCCTTCGTTACTTTAAAATGCTAAATTAAATGTCACGTCATAGAGTTCTATTTAAACAAACAAACAAAAAGACCCCCGGAACCCCTCAAGCAGTCTCTGAGCCTGGCTGATCATCATTTCTAATATAATCCCAGAAATTAAATACTGCTCTCTGTCCCTGGCAACACAGTTGCTCAAATGAACATGTTCCCTCGCTCTTCTATTCTATGAATCATTCATTTATTTATAAAGTCATTCTAGAAATCTTGAGTAGAGTCCAGCAGTCTACATTCATATAAATATTTCCAATTAGGATTATTTGCAATGTCTGCAATGCAGTCAAAAATCAGCTGAGAGTAGAGAAGAAAAGATGAGCAAGTATGAAGCAATTCACTCTGGGCTCAGTGGGTAACTTAGAGCAAGCAGAATGCAACTTGAATAGGTATAGACAACTTTTATTAGATGTTAATCTTTGTTATTTTCCCTTCTCACCTTTTTTCCCCCAAACCCTTTTGCTTGCTGCTTCTTCTGCCTTTTCCTTTTCATTTATAGTCATTTAATTCCAAAGGACTTCTTTAATATCAGGACTGAAGGGTCTTCTTCCCTTATATGAATACATGAATAATTTTCCAAAATTGCTTTCCAGATCTATGCATATGGTAAATTGAAAATGTATAGAGGGTAGTCAGACAGCAATTTGCAACTGCTGGCCCAAGCAGCTCAGAACACATACATTGTTATACTGCATAATATACCCACGTGCGGTGCGACCCAGATACAGATGATCTTCTGATTCCAAAATCAGGAAAAATTTTATTAACTTCAATAGGACTTATGTTTATCATCCCCAAATGTAAATCCTAATTAATTGAAGTCTCCCATGAAGAACTTGGTTTTTTTGTGTGTGTCATCTTTATTCTTCAGAATGGAGAAAAAGACCAGAAACTTCAGACCAGAAATTCTGAAGATTCCAAAAGATAATATAAAAAGGTTGGTAGCTTCACTAAACAAATAGGAAAGCACTACCTAAAGTTAGCACAAACCAAGTAAGAAATTAAACTCTCATTAAAATATTTTCAACGCAATGTAATATTTAATTTGCCTTTCTCCTTCCTCACTTCTCCCCACCCCAGGCACTAGAACTGAAGGAGCTTTACACCCAAAAAGGCGTCTGACGCACACTCAGCTGTTTGCTTTGGTTCACCTGCCCAGTGTGCAATAGATAAAACTACTTTGGAGAGTGTAACATACATGAAGTGCAGCATATACAGTAAATTTGGGTTTAATCTGGAGATATAGTCCAATGAAAAAGAAAAGCATAAGTGTGCTTAAGAAAACACATAACAATGGCTCCAAGTGGAAGGGGAGAGGGAGATGAAACCATCAAGGTGAACATCATACTCCTGACAGCAAAGAACTTCAGATGATGACAACTTATTGAAACCCCCTTCCCAATGCCAACACCAGAGGGAAACCACCCATCTTAGAAAAACAGTGGAAGAGTGACCATAGCATCAGATAAAGGAGTAAAAATTAAGAAGCATGTGTTACCATTTAAATTGTATTAATAATACTATTGAGATTTCTCCTGTATGTATTTTTACTATATTTTGGGTTTTTTGGGTTTTTTTTTTTTGCCTTTCACTTGCACTTGCATTCATCTGATGATTTGGTGAGCTAAGTTTTGGGAACTAAATTAATTAATTTTTAAGAACATACATCTCCCTTCAGCTGATAGAGACATTTCTAAAAATAAAAAGAAGAAAGGTTAGGAAAACAAGTGTTTGTACCTAAAGTTAGCCTTTGAGAAGAACCTTCTGACTGAGATACGCCACAGTTATGGGAAGCATGACACAACCACTAGGGTCCTGGAAAGGAATGCAGACATTGACCAAAGTCAATGAGGAAAAGTCAAGCACCTCCGAACGGGATGCAAAATGTTTCATGCACAGCAACCAGGCCCACCTAAAGCTAGTCAGCAGAAATGGCTGGTACAGAAACGTTTATTAAGAAGCTGAATTTAAAGCAGAGAAATGTCTGTAGTCAGGGTCCATTGACCTGAACGTTGCCTTAAGCTTGTTGCTAATGCTCTTCCTTAAGGCTACAAACAGCAAAAATAAGGAAGAAAAGTGATGTTCAGATTCCTTTAACCTTACAATTCAGAGGGCACTGTAAAATCCAGCTATTCCATTTTTCAGAGAGGGGCAATTCTCCTTTTCTATTGCTGAAACTGTCTTGATTTCAAGAAAATAATCCAGACAGATTGCTGTGTTCTTACACCTTTCTCTACATACTTGCACGTCCTGTATGTTATCTGCCATGAGACAGCAAGATTGCAAATTTGTGAAGTTTAGAACTATGATGGGTTAAATTATCCTTAGGTGACAGAACTACTGACATTCCTCTGAGTTTGATGTGCATGCAAACAACTGGCCCAGAAGGGGGCAATGCTTTACTAGCAGTTTTTGAACTCCTTTGGACAAATACTCATGGCTGACCTATAGCCACACCTATACGCAGGCTGACAGAGGACTGAAAAGAGGTGTTTAGTCAACAGTTCTAAAGCCAAGCCTAAGGTCAGAGCAGCTATATTTCCAGAGGTGCATTATGAATACATTCACCCTGTTAGCCATTTAAAAAAAAAAAAAAAAAAAAAAAAAACCAGGAAAATTATGTCTCTTAATTTACAAAAAAAAGTCCTTTTAGAAAAAAAAAGATAAATCCACAGCAAAACTACATACATAAGGAAGAAAAATTATTTGTTCAAAATGAATCATCTCCTTAAGAGGACTTGCTTCATTTTCTTACATGTCTTGTCTTCCAAAATTTAAACCATGGGTCAAAAGACCATCTTCCTTTCTGCTTTACAGAGGTACGTAGCATTGGTACTTACTGAGAATGGATGAAATGTGCTCCTTACAGAAGCAAAATGATCTGTTAGATAATGAAAGATGCCGCATATGAAAACAGTATGATGTTTTCAATAATAAATCTACTCACTGCCAAGATAAAGTGTTAGATTAAAATGAACATTTTCATACATACAAAATACTGGATTTTTCTGGAAAAGAAACTAGTATCATTTCTATTTCCTGAACATAACATTTCACAATTCATTGCATCAAGACTTATCATGCTGGGAACCAATGTGAAATTTAGGAATAAAAGGATACTACTATTTATTAAAATAAACTGTATCTCTAATCTAAACACTTCATAGAAACATTAACAATATTTAAAACTCTTTCCAAGACATGTTTCAGATAAATGGGGTGTTTTAAAATTAAATCTCTTCAATTTTCTTCAAGTATATGAACTCATCTATTGTACATTAGACTGGCAAACTTTCAGAGAAAATTAAGGTGGGTGATGAACAGTGATGTATGTGATTCACTTTCCTGCTTCCCCAGGACGTTTTAAAGTACATATTAAATTAGTTCTCTCAAGGACTGACAGTCAAAAAATACAATGTTTGTTTTATATTGCAATATACACATATTTCTGGCAAGTAAAAACACTAATTACAAATTGTCCATAAACAAAATAATAATAAATTGTTTCAAAAATCATAGAGTGGACCAGTAGAGAGGTAAATATGAGGAGTTTGTATCTGCATAAATATTGCTCCTTCAGATACCAACCTAAAAACAACTGAAAGATTTGAGACAGTCTCTGTCTCTCGAGCATTTGGTAGACTGAAAGTCTACATTGTAAGCAGGTCTTCTACACAATATAATGCAATTAAATAGAGTCAATGCAATTTAGAGATGTTTCTTTGTGGAAAAAAAAATTACTTCAGAAATATCATCCAAAGAAAGGTGTTACTTCAAATTCCACAGACAAGACACTATACTTGAAATTTCTCTACATGCCTGTGAGCTTTCTAGTCAAGCATCAATAGTGAAGGTATTAGCCCTCCAACCTGAAACAAGCAGAAATACAATTGAAGAACAAGAACTGGAATTTCAACTAATGAAAGTCAACACTCAGAATATTCAGTCTAAAATAAAGTCAATATTTTTATCATAGGACAGGATTAATGACTATGACAATTTCCTTAGAAACCAGATGGATGCCCTGTCATATGAAGCCAATAAATGATGTCTGCTTAGACCTTCCTAAAAAGATATACTACAATCCAGCAGAAATGTGATGCAAAATTTTTAGATTAGGTTACCACCTGTACTCTGCAAAAGATCAGACTTTGTGATCTTTGAGAGTCTGCTTTTGACCCTGAAATCATCAGTCTGAGTCCTTCTTAAGGCAAGATGGCTAGATTTTGTCCTGATGTATTTTGAGGATTCTCCAGCAGGAATGAACTCTGACTTTTTTGAGAAACATCTGATGTTGTTTGTGGCTTTGCGGGGAGTCAAACTCCCAAACATACCATTCCATAGGTTTCTCTTACTTTCCCTTCAAACCATTCTCTCAAATCTTTTTGTTCCTTATGATTCAAAATAACACAATTCCCTTCCTTTTACTCTCTGGGTTTCATATTCCCTTTCTCCATATTTTGTCTTTACGATTCTATCAGTCCTGCTACCTCCAGCCAAACTACAAGGTGTACTAATTCCAGGAAGACTTAATTCCTGTATTAAATGCCCATGGTTGGCAAACTGTATTTGACTGATGTGAACCAAGTATGTGCTAAAGACTGCTCCAAAAGCAAAAGAACCAAAAGGAAGGATGGACACGTACAATACAGAATATTCTGTGTTATCCTGAAGAGATCAGGTTTCTTTAAATTCTGGTTCTTGCTCAAAAAAAGTTACAAACATTTTATACCAAATGTGAAAGTTTCCATAAAACACAGATAATAAAAACCTTAAGACAATTTCTGATATGTAATTAAAATACTGAAAATGAGGTTTACTGGTTCATTTCTAAACACAAACAGCCATAAACCTGGACTGCTGGTTTTCCATCTTGGCACTCTTGAGAAGCCGGTCTTCTGGAGAAGAATAAAGCAGGCAGAAAACCACTTTATATTCCAGTGGTTAAATTGACCCTGCAGGGCTGATATTTGAAGAAAAATTGCCTGGATTCATAAGTCAGGAAGAGAAGACTCATAAACAGTGAAACATCTTTCAAATTCATCTATTTGTGAAATAACTGAAGAACACTAGATGTGCGTTAGTAAGAACTTTTGCAGTGCTGCACTATAGAAAGGGACACTGGGCAAAGAGAAACTGCCAGTGCTCAAGAGGCTGAAAGCCCCTGACAAATCATACACTACATTCCTGATGGAAAATGTTATCTCGTTCTTCACAGTTGTTTGAAATGAATGATAAGTTTACTGGGGTGGACCTAGTGAGGGAAAATCACTTAAGCCTCCACAGACAGTGAGATTCTGTTTCCACTGGAGCCAATGGCAAAACACATTGTCCAAAGGTACAAGGAATTTCCTGGAACACTTTTGGAAGTGTAAAGAGCAGGGGAAAGACCCCAAGTCTTGGATTTACTCATGTCAGTCAAAAAGGGAGGTGCATCAAAAAGAAACAAGCAGTTACCTCAGTCATTGTAGGTAATGATGACAGTCTGAACCCAGATAAAAAGGGCTGCTTTACCTCTAGAGTCAAGGTTTCAGCCTGACCTAGCAGTAAATAATAAGAGAATATAATTCCTTGCATGAAATGAAGCATTTAAAACTAACTTCCCACCCGTAACCCAAATCCAGACAAGGCCAGCTCCTGAACGGCTACAGTGCTACCCTTAGCAGTGCCAAATTTCAAAGCAGCCTCAGCTGAATTGCAGTAATTACTTACACACATATGTATTTTGTTCAAGAAGTGGAACTAATTCACAGGTAAAAATAAATTCAACTCTGATTGCTGAATTTCGCTATTTGGACATGCCAGATGGTGAAAACAAAACAGAAAAGTTTTGAAATGAAACCCCATGCAGAGACTTTTTTTTTTACAGTGCCACGGAAAAAGATCTTTTTTTCTTTATATTCTGATTGTACTCCCAATTTCCTTTTGACTCAAATACAACTTGACTCCTTCTCCAGCCAGAAATCAGCTGCGAATTGCATTTCATAAGTAAAATCTTGATTCTTGCATGTGAGGTTTAGCTGTAAGTGCAACACCTGCTTATTACTGAGTTATTTCAAAATACAGGAAAGTAATAAGGACTGATTTACTAACTCATGGTAATGCTACAGTAACTACACTCTTCTGATAATATATACCATATCAATGTAAAAGGGATTGTCTCTTTCACTTATACATACAGATTTAAGTATAGATAAAAATAAATACATATCTCTGACAAAAACTTCACATATATTCTAACGACAAGACAGCGTTGTGCACTTTCTGTGACAGGACAATGATAACAAATATGCACAATCTCTTATAAAAGAATTTAAGTAAAATGATCAATAAAGAGTGGAATGAGGTTTCAGAAGGTTGCATCAAGCCACTAACTCATAACAAAGGTCTGTGAAACTTATGCTGCTAAATCATTTTACTTCAATTCGATAATCACAGAGGAATAAAGTATTTCTGTGTTACAAAGTTTTATGCAAAAGATGGTATTTTTCTGGATTTGCATCTCACTTTTTTGTGTTACCATCACAGAAATAGTTAGCATTGTGGCACGTGTATGAGCTGTGTGTGTGCCTATAGAAACACACGCTCAGGCTTGCCCGGGGCTGCTTAGACCTGGGGACACAAAGCTGCAGCTGCCTTGCCTCCCTTGGGCTACTGACTCTGGCAACTCCTACCAACGTACTCACAGAAGAAAGCAGTGAGAGACTTAACCATGGAACTATTTGTGTTTTCAAATTTCTATTGAGATCAACAATTCTCTGTAAGAAAACAAAAGGACATAAAGCAACACAGAATTTCAGGGAAAAAATCCCCAAGTGCTCCAGAGACAGCTGCCTGTCTTTCACAGAAATTAAATTTTGCAAAGTTTTGAGTTATGTCGCAAACAGCATCTCCTAGTAATAAACAAAATATGTAAGCAGCAGAATGATATATACATATATAATGTACATAGCCAGTATTTATTGCCTTAAAATAAACCCATATTTAATGAACATGCACTTAACCACCAGCAGTATGAAGGAGTTTATGGCTCTTCAAAGAGTCTTGTGATAGAAACTTTTCCCCACACATCTTGCAGAGGTGCATTTTCCCAGTGCTGTGATGATTCAGATGGGCTTTCAGGTTACTCCTGCTGTGAGTGGCACCCTCACAGAGGGAACATTTGAAGGGTTGGACACCTAAAAATATAAAAGCATATTATGAAAGAAACAAGCTGTACCTTTTGCTGAGAGGGTGGACGTTTGCTTGAAAGACATTTCAGATCACGTGAGCAACACAGACAACAAGGTCAACCTTTTAAAATCTGGATATCTACATTTAAGAAATTTCAAGTATAGCTTCTGGGTGAATGATACCAACCTCCTGACAGCATCATTTATCTTACTAAGAGTAAAGAGGGGTTCTTTTAGAAATAAATACTTCTCTGTTGAAGTCAGGTAATGAGTTTAACAAAGCAAATGCTAAAATTTTGGCTTAGTGTGTCCATCCTTCATTTAAAAGTAGAATTCTGACTGCCTAAATTGTTGCCTATCTGGTGTACGTAGCAAATCTTCCTCTCAAAGTCTTCAGATAACTGTCATTCTCTGTTACAGTAAGGAATGAAGAAAGCTGTTTTCAGGAGGACTGGTTCATTAGGTACTTAATATGTAAGCAGAAGTTAAATGTGCAAAGCTGTGTCTCATTGTTAATTAGTATCAGATTTGCTAATGGCTCACACAGAAGTACTTTTTTCTTTTTTTTTTTTTTTCTTTCTCCCTCCTTGGTAAGATGCAAGCGCTTAACATTCCACTTCTCTCAAACAGTCAGAAGCATGGAATAGAGAGATGCACAGTATGACATCTAGCAGAAGGTCTACAGGAACAAAGTAAATTCTTCAAAGAAAAGTTGAATAAATTTGAACTGGCAGAACAGTTCAATAGTTTCATGAGGCTCTGATAGTTTTAGATTGATATTCATGACCTTAAAACTAGATTTACAAGCATGAGGAATTACAGCCTACTTACAGCAGACCTTATTGCACATTTGGAGTTGGGAATAAATTTCTATGCACCTCTTTCTGCTGCTCATTAGACGAGATGAGCTCTGAGGTTTCTGGGCAGAATAAACAAACTGTATCTATAGAATACAGCAGTAATTGCTCCAAGCCTAGGCTTTTCCCTTACCTAAATTCCTTCATGGAGTCAAATATACTGGAGAGGACCATTACTATTGTACACAGGCAGGCAAGCCCACAGTTTAAGCATTCAGACAAATATGCAGCACTAGTATATAAATATCTGAGCTATCAGCATGGGAACAAACACTTTGGAACCAAACTAGTGGTTCAAGAGTACCAAACCCCATTATCCCCTTTGTGCAGAGGGATGGCTGAAGAACCCAGAACAACGCTCAAACACCGCAGGCAATCTGTTCCATAGGCTATTGACTGACTGCAGAGCCTATGCGTGGTCTTCCACCTGGTACTAAACTAGACAGACTGGGTAGATGCAGGATGTTACTGGGCATAGATTTTAAGTTCACGGGATTTTTAACCTGTGTGTTGCCATATTACTGGAATTTCTCCCCTAAAAGATCATAGGTGTAGTAAGCATTATCTGATGGATTTCTCATTGCTGTTTCTGTCTGTGTCAGCTAGCTGCCATGCTCAGCATGATTTAGTTGAAATACACACAGACCTTATATGTATGCATCAAAGCAACTGGATTTCAATTGTTTTAGTAATAGATTTCCAGACCAAGTATCTTTTGGCAAATGTGAAAGCAGCAGCAGTTATTCGTGAGAAAGCAAAAAATTATTTCTTTTAAGAGACGGAGCATGTGTTTAATTTACTCCTCACAGTTATTACAGAATACTTTACAGATGTTTATGAATGAGTTTTGGGAAAAAAAATGAATGGGAAACATTAATTTTATAAAACATTTCAGCTACCTATTCATGTTATGAGCATGCAGTTCGATATGTGATTCAGAATATATTAACCTAATTATTTAACCTCTACTGTAGCTTAAATTCCTTTTTATGTCAGTAAAGCTTTGTGGAATATGAGACTGATTATATGCCCAAGAGCTTAAAACCAGATTTTTACCTTCATGAGCCCAAATATGACGTTGAAGGTCTGATCTATTCTTCATAAAATAAAAATCACAGTAGAGACATTTCACAGCTCATTTTCCAATAAGTCCTTTCAGTTGAACTCTTCTGCCAAGAATCTCAGAAATAGTAGTCATTGAAACCTCTGAGAGAAATTTAAAAGGTAATAAAAACCAGAAGGACATGAGGAATTTATTCTATAAGTAATATTGAAGAGCTATATCCTGATTCACTCCAACTTTTTAAAAGCTCTACTTTCCCTACTGCCACTCAGATAAGACCTGAGAAAAGAACATAAGGACCCTTTTTTCCTTCAGGGCTTCTAAGATGTTCTGTCCTTTCTCTTCTGATCTGTGCATTCACTGTTCACATTGACTGGTTAAAAAAAACATACTTTCAATATAAAAAAATCTTGACTGTGCCACTGGCTTAGAAATCATTTTCCAACTACGAACTTTCCCAGTAAGCTATTTTGGCACCTTTTTCTTCAATATTTTCAAAAGACTTTATTCAATATTTTACCTCAGATTTCCAGATGTCAAGGATCTGAAGCTATAATGATCAGAATGCCTGATAATCAGAAACTTTAAAGGAAAAAAAAAAGACTCATAAAATAAATGTGTTTGGAAGGGACCTCTAAGGTGACCTGCTCAAAGCAGGGCCAACTTTGGAGTTCACTTCAAAGTTACATCAAGTTGCTGGAGGTCATAACCAGTCCTGTTCTGAATATATCCCCGGATGGAGATTCTACAACCTCTTTTTGCCCATTCCAGTGTTTGAACACCTTTACAGTCATAATTCTTGTCGTAATTTCTTATCAAAATCTCCTTGCTCCAACTCACATCCATTTACTGAACAGCTCCAAAAAGACACTGGCTCTGTCTTCTTTTTAATCTCCTATTGGAGAGCTGAAGACAGCAAGTAAGAGACCCCTCCCAGCCTTGGCTTATTCAGACTAAACACACCCAACTCTCTAAGTTTTTCCTTCATATGATCTAATGTTTTGGATGTCACAGAGGAAAAGCTCAGAATAATGAAGTTTAAACTAAAAGGTCCCAAAGACATATGACAAAAACATTTCCAAATGTTTTTTAAAAAAATAAATCAATACATTTCAGATTAATAAAATACTAAATATCATGACTCAATGAAAATGCAGTACTCATGCAATCTAAACATTCAGACATGAAAGCTGATGATTTATTATGCCCAAAATCATATAAAATTTGAAAGTTACAGTCTAAACTTAGATTTTTACCTAACAGGAGCTAGTCATGAACCTAGTCCCCTGACAACTGGTCCCAGAGTGTGGATGCTAAAAAGCTGCTAGCAGAAGGATTTTCTCTGATTCTCACAATATTCTGTGAGAATCCTACCTTTCTCGCCAGTGTTATGAAAAACAGTAGGATGTTTCTTGTAAGCTAG